>APFE030410750.1:190305-254586 GCA_000404065.3 Pinus taeda | reverse complement strand
GAATTGTTCAAAACAGGGCTAGATTGTATGATCAGAAGATGTGTTCGGGAAGATGAAATGCCTGATATCCTTAAGGCATGTCATGATGAACCATGCGGTGGACACTTTGCTGACCAGAGGAAGGCCTATAAAATCCTTTCTTTAGGATATTATTGGCCTTCTCTCTTCAAAGATGCAAAACAATATGTCAGAAGGTGTGACAGCTGCCAAAGAGTTACGAGACCAACTCTTTCAAATGAAATGCTACTACAACCATAGGTACTCATCGAACCCTTTGAGAAATGGGCTTTAGATTTCGTTGGACCTATTAATCCACCATCTAAACAAAAGAAGTATATATTGGTTTGCAGTGATTATGTTACTAAATGGGTAGAAGCCAAGGCATTGCCTTCTACCACTGAGAATTAAGTTATTCAATTTCTTTTTAAGGATATTTTTACTCGTTTTGGTGTCCCAAGAGAAATTGTGACAGATCAGGGAAGTCAATTTACATCTAAATTGATGGAGAAGTTGATGGAGGAATACAAAATCAAGCATAGAAAATCTACTCCATATCATCCGCAAGCAAATGGTCAAGTGGAATCTACAAACAAAGTTCTTGAAAGCATCCTCACCAAGACTGTTCATCTCCACAGAAGAGATTGGGCAGAAAGGCTTCTTGAAGCCTTATGGGCCTATAGAACTACATGGAGGAACACAACAAGGCATTCTCCCTATGAACTTGTTTATGGGAAACAAGTCTTGCTCCCCATTGAGTTCCAAATCAAGACCTTCAAGATGGCAGTTCAGTTGGGGATGAGCCTATCAGAAGCCCAAAAGCACAGAATGGAGCAGCTAAATGAGCTAGATGAAATAAGACAAGATGCAATATTAAGGACCGATCTAGTTCAGCACCAAAGAACTAAGTGGCATGACTGATATATCAAAGAGAAGAAGTTTCAAAAGGGAGATTGGGCGTTACTGTTTGATTCAAATTTTAAGGACTTCAAAGGGAAATTTCAAACTCATTGGCTTGGGCCATATGAGATTGATGAAGTCTTTAACAATGGAGCAGTTCGAATCAAGACTATTGATGAGTTTCAAACTCATCTCATTGTGAATGGCCACCGATTGAAAATTTATCATAAGCCACTCTCAAAAGAGGACTTTGTCAAAATATTTCAAGAAAATAATGCAATAAGGCTAGTGGAGAAGAATTCTTCTCCTCCATCAGCCTAATCTTTGTTTCTTTCTGAATTGAAAAAAAAAAAAAAATGTGTATAAACCTGAAAACCAATCTCAGATTGGCGGTCTTATATAGAAAATATGGAGTGAAAATCAGGGACACCCTGACACTCTATATTTTCCAAAAAAAAAAAATCTCTCTCTTTCCATCCTCATTCCATCTTCATTCCATTTCACTTCACTTCATCATTTTTCATTTCACTTCATTCCATTTCATTTTTTCCACTTCACTTCATTCACTCCATCTCATACCATCAATAAAAATCCTTTTCAAGTCTATTTCCATTCAGTTAGTTTTTTTTCCTAACTAACTTTGTGCAGTTAAAAGGGAGATGTCTTAGTTTCCGCAGCTCGCACCCAGTTTCCGCAGCCAGAAATGTTTCTGTCTCTACAGCTAGCAGCACTCTGTTTTCAAGGTAAAATCTCAGTCAAATGTTAACATCATCATTCACCAAAGGCAGCAAGGATATGAGGCACCTGCAAGATCAAAAAGCAATAATGGATCAGCAACCTTAATCAACAAATGGCAAACTCATGAAGGTATGATCAAAATCTTTTCCAAACAACAATTTAATGTCATTTTATGCATAGTTATTAAATCGTAGAAGAGCCACTAAATGCAATGATTCGGCAAAGATCATCCCACTTCTCCTCCACGACAATCCTTCATCCACCTCATACCCTTCTAACGGTCCCATAATCACTCATAATCCAAATTCGAAATGGACTGCGCTTTCATTTATTGGTCGTACGAAAGAGTGACCTATTATACTACGTCTCTTCTACACCATGATTTCCGCAGCCAATACTGATACGTGTGCATAAGCCACCCGGATCTAAAGGATTCGGCCGTTATTCCATCCACTTATCACTCCATTTCCGCACCCATTGAACTCATTTCTTGTGTTCTACTCCCTCATACTCACACCATTTCCACTTCCATTTCCGCTGCAAACTCCACAGCTCTGTTTCAAACCCCACTTACAGTTCTGCAATACGCTTTGCATTACGGCTATTCCACTTACAGCCGTAATCCACCTGTTTTTCCCGTGAGCATCCTCCTTGAGCATCCATACACAGTCAAGCTTCAGCCGAAGTTGAGAGCCGAAGATGGGGAAGCTGCTTAGAGCTGAACCTGAAGGTCCAAAATATTTAGAAGGGTATCCTCAGATGAAGGAAGCATTGAAGAAAGCAAAATGGTTGAAGTTCATTCAAAAGTTCAGAGGATATGATAAGGAGGTAATGAAGGCATTTTCTCGATCTTTCAATGGGCACACCGTGGAAGTAGGGGACCTGTAATTTACAATAACAGAGAATACCATAGCAATAGCAACCAGTCTACCTCAGGTGGGAGACAGATGGTTTAAGAACAGAGGGCTGGAAGATCAGGGATGGAAGAACATGCTCAAGAACCCAGGTATGGACACTTCAATATTTACTAAAGGGATTCCTGTACATGTAATTAAGGAAGAATGGACTGCATTGTTATTACTTGTTCAAAAGTTTATTACATGTGAGGGCCGCTTTGGTATCATGTATATGTACCATGCAAGAATTATGATGAAAGAAGCCTAAAGAAAATGAGTTCCACTTTCCAAAAGAATGTAGGCAACATTGAACCCCACTTGTATCATCACGGGTTCATTACAATTCTCATAGAGGATCAATTGAAAAATAACAAGGATACATGGGAAAAGTTTTTAGTTAGGAATCATTTCCAAGAAGTAACTGAAGCTTCCGCTAGCAGTTCTCCTAGAATCCAAAAATGAAGTAGGAGAATGAAAAGAGATGTTGCAGCCCAAGATCCTCCTATTGTGGAAACTCAGGAAACTACTCAAGAAGAAGAGGAAGAGAGAGATAAAACCAAGAAACAAAAAAGGGATAAAGGGAAAACAATTGTTCATGAATCATCTCCATCACCTGAACCTTCAGTAGAAGAAGACTCCCAAACCTTGGCTGATAGACTAGCACAACTTCAAGATGCTGCCCTCTCAAAGAAGAAATAGAAAGAAAAACAGAGTGCCCAGCAAAAGAGCACTAGTGTACAAGTGAGAAGAAGCAGTAGAATTAAGGGAAGAATGAGTGTGACTAAAGAAAAACAGTCACATTTCATTGATTTGGGAGAAGGTACACCTGAAAAGGCTCCAGCTCAGCTTGACCTTGAGTCCACTCCTCCACGCAAAGAGAGTCCCTTTCAGACAGAACCTCCAACAGAAATTGATTTTGAACATAGCCCAAGAAGAACACCCGAGATTGACCCTGACCAGCAGGAGGTATATGATTATTTGGAGGCCTTGGAGCAATTAGTTGCAGGTCCAAGCACTATATTGCCTCTTGATGAACAGGTCCAATCTTTAAAACAAGAGGTGTTTGAACTAGAAGTCCTGAACCGACATATTAAACAAGAAAACGAAGCATTGAAAGAACAAAGCAAGGTGGACAAAATTGTCCATGACAATACCATGCTTCACTTAGGACTCTGGCAGAAGAAGAACAAAAAATTGAAGAGAAAATGTAAGAAACTGAGCAGGGCATTGATCAATTTGAAATTCAGGTGTTTAGTCAAGAAACCAAGGACAATTTTGGCAGCAAGGAGAAAGAAAAGAAGGCTAGATGTTTTGGCAGAAGCATTTGAGCACATGGATTGAAAAACAATGACAAAGTTTTGGTTGCATGAGGACATACAACACCTTCACAGTGGGGGTATGTTGAGCCTCAAACCTGCACTTCTTTACACATCCTCTCAGCCTCCTTTTCCTATTCATTTCCTTCTTTTGCCACTCATTCCCTCCATCAAATTGCTCAAATCATTGTATTTTAGGACTTTCTACATGGTTTGCTAATTATGCTAATGTCTGTGTTGTTGGTTTAGAATTTTGGTTCAAAGTGCTGCGTTTCCGCAGCTCACACAGGGTTTCTGCAGCTGATCCCGGTTTCTGCAGCCAACCCCAGATTCCGCAGTTGTTTTATTAAACGATATGTTCTAGGTGTCCTCCGGGAAGAAGAGCCACATGGGCAAGTTCGTGGAACCAAGGACATGGTGTGTGTCCTTCCAGCTCACCCAAAGCGGTCATAAAAACCCGTGGTCAACGAGGAGGCAACTACGGTCAACAGAAGTCATTGGTGGTGGCACGGCTCTGCCTGTTCTGTTTTAGAGCACGTGAAGAACAAGTGGCATCTTCCTCAGCCACGAAGACAGTGGGAAACATGAATCCAACAGCAGATTGCATGCCCACAACAACCGTTTCCTAAATCCGAGGACGCAGCAAGATTACGTGTTTTTACGCAGCTGCTTGAATAGCTTAGTTTTCGTTAGGTTAGTTTGCATTCCTCTGTTATAAATAAAGCGTCTTTGAACGCTGGATAGTTATCCGCTGATATGTAATTTTGAACTCCCCAATGTACTTTCTATTTTGATACATAATATATGAGAAGATTGTTTTCCATTTGAGCGTGTAATTGATCATTGAGCCAGCTGGAGTAGGCAGAGGACCCCTATTTACTGAAGGCCTGTATAGTACTCTTTAATTTCCTGCATTTCTTTTTCTCATTTTATGTATAATAGTTGTACATAATGCCTTTGATTGATGTGTTTTGATCATGTAAAATAGCTGTATATAAATTTTGAATTATGCTTATTTATATTTCTGCACTTTTCCATGACTGATCAGTGTGTTATGCAGGTTTCTTAGGCGTGCCCGGGACAGTTTCTTTCTTTTATTTTTCACAACTAGTGACACTTGTGATAATCTTGTCTATGTTGCTGACCTTCCTTGTTTTGCAGCCTTTATTTCCTTACTATCATTTCTTTAATTTGCATAGTTGGTTTCTGCTTTTAGACATCAAGTTGCTTACCTATTGATGGTTTCTTCTCCATAATTTAATATCTTCATTGAGGACCAAAATATCACTTAGCACAACTTGGTTTAGTTGCTCAAGAACTCACAATTTCTTGGGTTTATTTTTAACTGTTTCTCACATGATATATTCAGTTAAAAGACAAGAGGTTAAGAAGAAGTTAAAGTATTTGTGACTAGTCTTTCTTTTATGTAGATTTACTTCAGTTTCGCATTTCTTAGTTTTTATTTTTAGCTAGATTTGACATAGATTTCGTCTTCATTTTCTTGCAGCAGCAGAGATACTGGGCCAATGTCATTAGTCTTTTTTTTATGCCTTTATTTTCCTTTAAGAGTTGATTTCATTTCAGTTTTTGTTCAAGCTTTCTTGTAGAATACTTTTAAGTTATAAGAAATCATTTAAAGCTCATCACAATCTCACACACTTCACTTGCTTTATTTCATTTCCATCACATCACAGTAGGAGAAATATACTTGAAAACAAACTTAAAAAAAGTTAAAAACGACAAAAGCTTAAGAAACAGTTGCCTAAGTACATACAGTACACCTCACTTCATCAGCTTACGAGCCCCGGGTTGACATTTAAAAGTTGCAATTTAGACATCACTAAATTTACCAAACAATACTTACCCGAGGATTCATGCTTGTGCTTCTCAGGAAAATGTCTCCACTGCTTAATCGGGTCTGATTCTAACTCATTTTCTTTTGCAAATGCTTCAAGAAAGGATTTGTTGTACTTCTTTTCAGGCTCAGGTAAGTGATACATTTTCCTTAGATCATCTTGCTAAAACGAGTTAAATATCCTCTCGTCAGCTATGCAAAAGGTTCTGTTTGTAACTAGAATTTTTTCCACTACCCATCTCATGACATCAGTATATGGGAGGACTTTAGCTCGAGCAGCTATTCTGTGAAGAAAGGAGCATGCCAAGTCTTTAAGAGTTCCTTCAGACTTATTAGTTGAATCAACCGCGGTGTCTTCTGATAATTCTTCAGGCTCTTCAATTTCAATTAGATTATAGATACCTTCCCAACTAGTATTTCCTAGTCCAAGACATGTTGTGTCTAATATTAATCCCTTTTTACTTGGTTTGGGATCTTTGGCTGGTTGAGCTGCTGCTATGGATTTCTTTGACTTCCTTCCCATTTTGCTTCAGATTTTTGTTCTTAGCGGAATTATGCACAAGTGATTGCAAAACCGTGATACATAGACATACTGCAACAGACAATATGATAATGAAAAAGGAGTTACGTCAATCAATAGGTGGTAATGGAGTATAGTTAAAGGTTGCCGCGGATGAAATCTAAAGAAAATATCTACCCTTAACTGCTTCATTAAATAGTTGTTTAACCTGTCAATCATGGTAAAGATGGTTTTAAATGCCCATCATGTCTTTTATATGCCGAATGATTAATTGAAGCATGGCTTAGATTTTTTTGATGGATGATCATTGATAAAACGCAAATCAGCAATCAGGAATAGCAAGGGAAAGGCTTTAAAACTTGCTTTGAATATCTCTGGTCTCTGAATAAGTGATATAATGCATGCAAACCAATTTAAATATATCCTTGAGATGCGTGCCTAATAAATATATCGCAATCGAGAATGGACTTGGGCTTTATGTTTCTGTCAATGCAATTTTTCCGATTGCCAATTGCGATATGTTTTATCGCATTGGAGGATTTGAGCCTGCCTTCAATTATGTGTTGGCTTGCTGTTGTCATTACCGATTTGTCGATTGCGATATGATTTACTGCATCGGAGGAATTGAGGGGATCCATTATCTTGTGCTTGGCATTTGGCTTTCTCGATATCCGATTGTGATTGCCTTTTTGGATTAGAGTGAATTTGTAATGTTTATTGTGGCTTTGCGTATGTTTCCTTTGTTATTGTAATATGCAATCTTCCAATCACTTTATCGTAATAACGAAGAGTTTCATAATATTTTTAAAGTGATGTTTTTTATTTTTATTCAAAAAAGGCTTGCCAAATGATTGATTTACCTTAAGCCTTTTAATAAGGGTTTTTCTAATGATGGGTTAGTACCAATTTTATTTATGAACACACAAATCTTATTAAGGGACCCATTTATTCTTTTAAATTTTATGTAAAGATTTTTTAAGAAATGGGGGGTTGTTGATTAGCACAACAATTGGTGATTCACTTGGAAAAATAATTATCTCTAAGAAAGTAAAATAATACTTTAACTTTCTTAATCTAAAAACCTTAATTGATGGAGAAAATCTAATATAACTAGATAATCATAGATTCTGAAAGTAAAGATAACTATTTTTCTATTTCCTTCTCTTCTTAAAATTAAATATATTCTAAGCTTTAAACAAACCTTAATTGGTTGACAATGAGAAAACAAAGACTTTTCCAACTTAGCTTTTAGAATGACTCTTTTGTAGAGCCTCTGCTGCCAACAAACGTCTATGGTTTTGACAGCGTTACCTTTTAACAATTGATCATTCATTATTCCATCCATTTCAGAGTATAATTAAAAATAATGAATCCAAAAGATATGTTTCCATATTTTTTGTATTTAATTTTCCTTTTTTCCTTATTTCGTATGATAAAAAGCCATTGTCCTGGTTTAGTGGCTAGTTGTTGACAATGCCATTCACTAGTTGTAATTTAACCGAACAATTTGGCTCATGATGAGACCCCTTGTCTTATAATTATAATCCATTACCTTGTTTTGGTATGCAGTGTTGGTAATGTTAGTTGAACTATTCCCCTATGATCATGGTAAGCATAATTGGATGCGCATGGTGCCTCTCTGTGCTAGGGTCTTGATCTAGAGCTATAGCCATTGTTCCTTGAGTTATAGGGCATAAGATTTAGCTAGCTTCCTACACTGGATTGCTTCCAAAGAGAGTCTGACCATACATGCCAATTGATTCTCTCTTTCCTGCAGTTTTCCTCTCAACCATGTATTTTCTGTCTCTAGTTGATTTTTCATTTTGGCCTTTTTGTCTCTCAAGCTACTTATCTCTCTGCCCATGTCCTTGAGCTTCTCCTCCATGTGCCCAATGTCTTCCACCCCCTCTAATTTGGTGATTTGCATCCATTGGTGAGTTCTTGGCCCTCTCCTTCTTAAGCTCGAAGAATAGTGGAATATAACATTTTTGAGGTATGACCCTGCCTCATTCAATAAACCTGTAGTAGGAGTCTATGTTAGGTTGAGGTTGGGTTCTTCTGTCTCTGGGTCCTCTTATTTAGTTTCTTGCTACCTTCCGACCTCCCTTTCCAATTTTTGTGCCTCTTGTAGGTTCAACAGAGTACCTGTAGGACTGCTTCTACTTCCGATAGATTTTGTTGTGTATCTTGTAGGATTTTGTCTCCCTTGGAGGAGGTTGATCTAGTCACAAGCCTTCTCACATAGGTGATAGGAGACTTAGGGGAAGGCATTTTCTCCTTTTGTTTAAGGGATTCTTCAATCACAATAGGAATTTTGGTTGGCGTTTGGGGTTTCCCCTATCTTATTCTTGTGCTTTTCCTTGTCCCGAAATATAAGGGGGTCTGGAGACACCTTAGGCAACTCCTCCTTGTTTTCTGTCCCCTCTTTTCCCTTGATTTCTTCACCTATGTCCTTCCTTTCTTCTTCGTCTTATAGATCCTCAACATATTTATCAATTCCCTCCTAAACATCCTCCTCTATTTCTTCATAATCGTCCTTCTCTTGCTCCTCTTCTTCTTCATCTTCATCATTTCTTATGTTTCATCTCCTTCTTCATGTATCTCATCTTCATCTCCTTCTGTTTCTTCTTCTTCCTGCTCTACTTCTTCATCCCCTACTTTAGTATCTTCCTCTTCCTCTTCATTGACAGTAGGACTAACATCATATGTGAGAGCTTTGATGTCTTCCTCTACCTGCATGTCTCTAAAAACTGACCATGTCATAAGAATTTTGAGGTTTCGAAGGGCATCTTCTATAAGAATCCTAATTAACCGATGGCGAAGTAACCATTAGGAATTTCCCTCTTGCACTTCGATGCTTGAGTTTATTAGTGATTGCAACAGGAAGTATGGTATGTTGAGCCTATGGTGATGGGGTGTTTCTACTCCAAATGTCAATTCTTCAAGAAGCCTAAAATGATAGCCATAGACCACACTATAACTACCCTCACATGAAATTTCTTTGATGAGTTGGTATCTTACCTCATTCCAGGGATATGGCAGACTTTCTCTCCTTTCTCCATTTTTGTTCTCAATGGCTTCCTCACCTTCTAAAAATAATTTCCTTTTGGTAACTTGGCTATCTCCTTTATCTTCCTTCCTCCATGATACTCCTAGGGGAAGTGTGGTAACTATGTTAATGAGATCAGGAGTGATTTCTATGGGGAGGCCTCTTACCACAATAGTGGCATGGATTTTTGTGAGTGGAATGAGGGAGAGATAAAAATATTGGACCACCTCATCATCACACCCTCTGAATTTTTTGAAAAACCCCATCCAATTATGCTTAGTGAAGATTTCTAGAACTTGAGGGTGTTGTTGGATTCTCACAGTGTTTGTGGGCTCCCTCTTATTAAACCCTCTTGTCATCTTGGTTGGTGAGGTTTTGAGGAGATGAGATGGTTGATACAATGTAGAAGTAATAAATTGAGATGAATGTGTTGACAATTATCTTGCACAGCTACCAAATTTACTTCAAATTAGAGGGTTTTTTTTATCAATTTGCTTAGAAAGAGGAATATAATCATAGAGCCTACCTCTTCATAATGTTTGTTGTGGTCAATCCCTAAGATTTCCCCTATGAAACCCCTCTCGACCTATCTTGTAGACTTTCTTTGTGTATCATGTAGGAATTCCTGTGCAGTAAAACGATGGAGTTTTTCTTTCAGTAGGTTGCCTGGGTATGAGAGTAGCCTGTGAGAGTGAGCTTCGAGGAAGTGAATACATGAATGCATGAGGACGATTATTATTTCCTCTTATGGTCATTTGGGGTGAGGTGGTGTGCTAGTAGTAGAGGTACGTTTCCATTTTTGGACTATTAGTCCCCACTACCACCTCATCGCTCCCCACACCTCGTAATCAGCTCCCACCTGATGCATCCATAGCTTTAACTACTTTTGTCCTTCTCCTTCTCTATTTTTGAGTTGATTGTTGCCACATGTGAGAGAACATCCTTTTTTGTCTTCGTTGACTAAGCAAAGGGCGCCAAGTTAACTAGTCATCTTTTCACTTATAAACGAACTTCCTTGTAACCTTTAAATTTTTTTGACTGCATGATTCATATGAGAGAGTGAGCATGATACTTACCTGTGGTGCCAATAAATTTCTACAGTTGTTGAAGAGTGGAGGTTCGTTCTGTGTGTATTGGTTGCATGCTATTATTCTTTGCTTCTTGTCTTCTGACAATCCTTTTTTTTGTGTAGGTACTTGTTTTTGAAGATGGTGGTGGTGCTTCTGCTTTGGTTTTCCTTCTGCCCTTGGATCATCATGATCTAGGCTTCCTATTATTATGATTTGTATTCTGTGGGATAGGTTGCTATAGGATTTCCAAGCTGCTTCTCCCTCAGAACTCTTAATCATACACTTTTATGGGGTTATGAGGATGGTGACATGGATGTACAGAAAGACTAGGAGTGTGGAGAACAAGGAATGCTTAGGTGATGCTCTCTATTGCTCCCTGTTTCCCTTTCGAAGATTGATTTTTTTTTTTGAAACTGATTTTTTTTTAAGGGTGAATTCAGGGGTGATGGAATGATGGTGAGTAAGGTATGGTGATGGAATGATGATGAAGGGGTGTTATTTCCTTGGCATAGTAGGTCATTTTTTCTTTTGGGTCACTTCCTATAGGATTTCTGGGTCACTTTTCATGATTTTTCTCTCTTGATTTTGTTTTTCTTTTTTTTTAACAACTAGGCTACCTCTAAGACGTTTTCATCCTAGTTGTTTGCCGTAGGTGCATTAGGAGAGGTTTTCACCCAGGGATCGTTTTATTCTTTTTTACTTTTTTCTTTTTTTATTGACACTATTGGGCTGCCCCAAGAGGTTTTCAACCCAATAGCGGGGCTCAGCCACCTCAAGGAGGTTTTCCCGTGAGCACTTTTTTTTTTTTTCTCAATGATTTGGTGAGGTAGGAGCTAAAACTTGCTCCACTATCATCACTGTCTTATTGATATCATCAATGAACTCTTGTCTTGACAAAGGTCTCTTGTAGATTTTCAATCAGTGTCCATTAACAAGTAAAGGGATGGCCTCTTCATCTATGGTTCTGATTAGCACTAAACCATTATCATGGAATCTTTCTACAACATAAGGTCCTAGCCATCTTGTCCTTAAATTTCCCTTGAAGTCTTTATACCTATAATCATATAACAAATCCCAATCACCTTGTTGGAATTTCTTTTCCTCGGTGTTTTTATCATGCCAGATCTTCCTCTACAGTATTACCTTTGTATGTAGGAGGGCCTACATTCTAAACTCATCCAAACCATTCAACTGCAACAAACTCTCTTTTTGTGCACTGCTGAGATCTAGATCTAGTTGGGCTACCATCCTTAATGTGTTATACTCAGATTCAATGGAGAACAAGGCCTTTTTCCCATAAACCAAGTCATAGGGTGTGAATCTAGTGGTGGTCTTCCATGTGGTATTATAGGCCTAGGTGGCCTCAACTAGTCTATCTGCCCAATTATTCTTGTTGTTGCTTACCACTTTGGTCAAGATTCCCTCCAATGCTCTGTTGGTCACGTCCACTTTCCCATTAGCTTGTGGATGATAATGAGTGGAGGTTTTATGCTTGATCTTGTGCTAGCTGAGCAAGCTTTCAACGATGTTGGAGGTAAATTGGCTACCTTGGTCTACGATAAGCTCTCTAGGGTACCCAAATTTGTAGAATACATTCTCCCTTAGGAACTCAACCACCTTCTCCTTTGTTGTTGCCTTATTCACCTTAGTTTTAGCCCACTTAGTCAAATAGTCATTGCACACAATGATGTATTATTTTTTCTTGGAAGGAGGGTGAATAAGCCCAATGAAGTCCATGCCCAAGTTTTCAAATGGCCTGAAAGTCAGTTGAGGCTGTAGAGGAATTTCCTCTCTTGGAGTAGGCCTTCCCATCCTTTTGCACCGATCGCACTGACTAGTATATCTTTTGACATCCTAATGAAGAGTGGGCCAATAATAGCCTGCTTGTAACACTTTGAATGATGTCCTGTTTGCTGCAAAGTGACCTCCAGAAGGCCCATCATGACATGTCATAAGGATGTCAAATACTTCCTCCTCCCTGACACACCTTCTCAAGATTTGATCTGGGCAAAGTTTGAAGAGATTGCCCCTAATCCAAGTGAAGGGGGCACTCTTCCTTATTATATTTATCTTTTCTTTGGAGGACAAATTCGATGGGAATTGTGTCAATACCAAATAGTTTGTTATATCAATGAACGATAGAGAGAGAACTGAAATAGAAAATAAGTGCTCATCCGATAATTGGTCATCAACCATTCCTTCCTCACCTACGGGAAAATTTAATCTGGAAAAAGGGTCTGCAGCAACATTTTCCTTACCAGGCTTATCAACAATAGTTAGATCAAAGTGTTGTAATAAAAGTAACCATCTTATAATCCGAGCCTTCACATATGGTTTATTCATTAAATATTTGATTGGAGCATGGTCAATATGAACAAATGTTTGACAGCGTGTAATATAATGGTTGAATTTTTTCAATGAATGCACAACATCTAGGAGTTTCTTTCTGTCATTGGGTAATTTAGTTCAACCTTTGACATATTCTTACTGTAAAATAGATAGCATAAGGCAAATTTTCATCTATCTGACTTGGGGCTACTCCTATGGCTTTATGTGAGGCATTAGAATGAATATGAAAGGGGAGGGCCCAATTTGGGCCTCAGAGAATCGGTGCAGTGGTTAACTTGTCCTTTAGGATGTCTAAGGCCTCTTGACGATTTTTTGACCATATAAACTTAGAGTCCTTGGCCAACAAACCAAATAAAGGAGAGGCCAACTTGCTAAAGTCCTTTATGAGCCTTCAGTAGTATCCAGCTAACCCTAGGAAACTTTTGCCATCTCTTTGCTTTTGAGGAGGTGGGACCCTTTGGGTGATATCTACTTTTTTGGGTCCACCTGCAATCCTTGCTGAGATATTGAATTACCTAGCACAGTCGTTGTAGTCATCAAGAATTCACATTTTTCAGGACTAAGAGACAGGTTCATTTCAATGCATTTGTGCAGTAGTTTTCCTAGGTTGGATAGAGCTTCTTGAAAATCATAGCCATAAGGTGCAAAATCATCCATATAAATTTCCACCACATCATGGACTAATTCGGAAAAAATAATCAGGACTGCTCTCTGGAAAGTGGTAGAAGCATTTCATAGGCCAAAAGGAAGGATCCTATAGGAAAAAGTTCCCCAAGGACAGGTGAAGGTAGTTTTATCCTGGGGTTGATCTGGATTTGGTTGTACCCGTTGAATCCATCTAGGAAAGAGAAAAAATGTTTCCCTATTATGCCATCTAGCAATTGGTCAATGAAGGGTGGAGGGAAATGGTCCTTCTTTATGGCTTTGTTCAATTCCCTGTAATTGACACAAATTCTCCACTTACCATTTTTCTTTAGAACTAACAACAAAGGAGAGACCCACTCGTTGTCAGAGATAGGGTAAATGAATCTTGCATGGAGCAGTTTTTGTAGTTCTTCTTTGACTATATCTTTAAGAGCTGGATTCATCCTCCTTTGGGGTTGTCCGACCAGCTTGCAACCTTCTTTGATGTATATGTGGCAAGTACACACTTAGGGGTGTGCTCCCTTCCTTTCTTTGTAACTCCAAGCGAAAGCTTCTAGATTTTCCTTTAGCGTGTTGCATAACTTCTCTTCTTGGAGAGTAGAAAGATATGGATTGATTTTCAAGGTTCTCTCAGGGATGAGTTCTATGGTTTTTACATGTATTGGGTTGGAATCGGCCAAGAATAACTCAATTGGATGATTGTTCTGCGTTCCGTTACTACATTTTCTAAGGGCAATGAACTGGGAGTTTCTAAAGTATAACGTTGGGTGGAATAAAATTCATCTTCTTCCTCCTCCTCCAACCATAAAGGTAAATGATGCTCTAGATATGGCTGGGAAGGAGGGTATAGGAATAACTTCTTGGACATATGCCCATTCTTGACTATCATATTCCTAGCTCTGCAGCTAATGTAAGCATTGGTAATGGATGATCATGGTCTCCCAAGGATGAGAGGGTAACCAATAAGCTTAGCCTTATACTGGAGAACTAGGAAATCTGCAGGGTACTCCGAAGAGTCAATGGATACCATCACATCCTCCACAATCCCGTTAGGGGTTACTGTGGAGCAATATACAAGTTGCAGAACTGTTGTGGTCTTACTGAATGAACTTTGGAGGTTGAGCTTGAGCATGGTGTCCTTGCTCATCACATTAGTGGTAGCCCCAAGATCGATCAAAGTGTGTGCGACAATGGTGCCATTAATGTGGACATTGACTACAAGGCTTCTAGGGTCCAAATATTTTGGATAGATTACCTACCCCAACATTAAGTCAAATAGTTTTCCAATGACATTAATGGTAGGGGCATCCCTTCTTCCCCTCTTGGATTCTTTAAGCACTTCTCCTTAATCAACTTATTGTAAATAGGAACATCTTTTACTGCTTGGAGAAGTGGAATCTTTATACATAGATTTTTCAATTCTCCCAGAAGTTCAGTCTCTTCTAGGTAGGCTAGAGTGGTTGCGTTAATCTCTCAAGAAAGGGTGGATTCACTTTAAGAATGCTTTCTTCTCTTTCTTCGTCAACCTCCCTAAGTGGAGGTGGATGTTGGTTATCGAGGAGAATTCTCCCATATATCATGTTAATCTCCTAGATTTCCACAACATAAGATGGATATGATGTCTCTCCATTGTATACTTGTTGGGCATGTCTGTTGTTCATGTTCGTATTTGGTTGGGTATGCATATAGGGTTTCTTGGGTGGAACAGAGTGTAGCAGTTGTGGTTGGGCAGGTGGTGGAGGCAATAAAGTTGGTGCATTGTTGTATTGAGGCCTCCACCCCTGGGGCGGTGCATTCCACTAAGGTTGTGACAGAGCATAAGGTTGAAATGAATGGCTGGTTGACTGGGAGTGATACTAAGATGCAAAGGACCCAAGGGGGGAGGGTGTAAACTAGGAAGGATGAGCAGGGGTTCCCCAAGAAGGTATGGTTGTGGTTTGGTTGGGGTTGTAATATGCATGGGATGACCCTTGCATGCCCTGGTGGTATGTTCTATGCCCATAAGGTCTAATTTGGTTTATGTAGCAGAGCTTCTCAGTGACCCCTTCTGCTCCTTGATATATAGATTTGAGTCTAGAAAAAGAAGGGCACTTTTCTGTGTAGTGGTTTTCTTCATAGACTCAGAAATTTTCAATAGAATTCAATGGACATT
This sequence comes from Pinus taeda, assembly GCA_000404065.3. NCBI lineage: Eukaryota > Viridiplantae > Streptophyta > Pinopsida > Pinales > Pinaceae > Pinus > Pinus taeda. The sequence goes on along the minus strand of APFE030410750.1, from coordinate 239,099 downwards.
CATTCCTAGGATTCCCGCTAGTGCATCTAGGACTAAAAATGGCCAAGGCTTTCTCTGCTTCCTACTGCTTTCTCTTAATGTTCATAGTGTCCATTTGCAAGATAAGGGTTTGCATCATCTCACTTTTGAAATCTTCCAGCATGTTTCCAATTTCACCCTTGATGGATGAGTTGGAAGAGGATGTATTGACCATAGGTTGACTACCCCTACCCTTCTTCCTAGCTTCCCTAGAATGGTTTATAAAGACAGTCTTGATATCCTCATAGGGTATTTGGTAGATGTCTCCTCTTGCTAACAAGTGTAGGGAATCCATAAGATCTTCCCTTACTCCCCTAAGCAGGACCAACTTTAGTGACTCAGGTTCAAGTGCACACCTAGCCTTTTTGTAACTAAGCTAGAATCTTTCTTCATAATCCTCTAAGGATTCATCATTGCCTATGTTCATCCTGAAAGTTTCCTCTCTAGTATCCTTTGACCGATAGTAGTCTCAATATTTCTTGTTAAAGGATCGCTGCATCTGAGCCCAAGTTGTGATGCTATCCTTAGGTAAACCCATGAACCAGCACAGTGTTGCATCCTTGAGGGTAGATGGAAATAGTTTTAACTTCTGCTCATCATTTGTATAGTCATGGGTTTGGCATATAACAGCAAAATCAAATAGGAAAGTGTCGAGGTTCTTTGTGGTCAGGCCATGGAAATGAGGTCGGGCGGAGGGGCTTATATTTTTCATCTTAGTGTCCCCATTGGTTTCTCTAATGGGGAAGGTACCCTCAACTCTCCCTCTATTCGCTCTATCATTTCTATTTTTAGCCATTGGTTCACTAGGAATGGGTTCTTCTTCTTCTTCTTCCCCTATAGGTTCTTCAAATATGTATCACGTAAGGGTTCCTCCAGTTCACAGCCACCGAAGAAGAGGGAAGTTTGGTTGTTTGATGTAGTGGGAGTATTTGGCAAAAATTTCGCTAAGTTGTCCCTATTCCTACGAGGCATGAAAGGAAATGTTTTTGGTTTGGTTTTGTGTTTTGTTTTAAATTTGGAAAGTACTTTGCAGAATTGAAATCTTTGATTGAATGAAAACCATTGAATAAATGAAAAAACTACTTGTTGAATTGAAATCTTGCTTGAAAAATGGAAAGGAAAGAAGAAAATGGAAAATGGAAAAAAAGGGAAACAACTAATTACTTTTGTAGAAATAAACTAATGTTAGAATATTGAAGACAAGAAATAGAAGAAAAGAAATAAGTAATCACATTTTACTCAGACACCACCCCAAAAATGGTGCCAAAAAGTGATGAGCGCTAGTATGGCAGCAAGGATGTTGCTACTCCTGGGCTACCAACTTTACTTTGTCAACTCGGGGTTTGTACAAACTTGGAGGTGAAAGCGCTGTATATGCAAGTAAAAGTGATGGTTTTTCCTATTGTCATTGTTTAGCTAGTGAGGGACCACTGGGGTTTCAAGCTAGACTTCTACAGAGTTAGAAGAAACTTGATTTCTTGATGGAAGAAAGGTAAATCTACTCTAAGAGAGAGCTACTCTACTGCAAAAATGGAGAAGGTCGAAATTTAATGCTAAATCACACCATTTTCTAATTAACTGTTAAGAAACTATGCTTTGCAGAAATGCTAAATCAACATGAACCAAATGCTACTATCTAAGTTATATAAGTAATAAGTATCAAACATCACTAATGTGCAAGTAAATAGACTCAACTAAATCTGTTTTTCCCTTTTTGTCTTTTCATGCAAGATCAAGTATGCAAACTAAGTTCTTTTATTGATGTGGCAGGTGAATTGAGGATGTTTGAGGATGGATGGAAGGGTTATGAGATGGTTGGATGGTGTGGGATACCCTTGGGACGCTTTTGGTTACTTTCTAGAGGTTTTCCCTCAATTCGGCCTCAAAACATGCCATTTCAGGAAAACCTACAAGATGTACTAGAAACCTACATGATTCCCTATAAACCTATAGGATACAACTGAGAGAAAAATGTGAGGTGTTGGATGTGATGGAAGGCCTAGGGAAGTTTTTTGATGGGTGGAATGGAGTGCGAGAAGGTCTAGGATCACTCAGAAGTCAACAACAAAGATAGGAGATGGTTGGATTTGCTCAATGTGCTTGGAAGAATTTATATGAAAAATGATGAAAAGTAGTGAAGGTGAAGGTGAAAACAAGGGATGGCTAAGGTGGATTGAATAGAAGGTGGCTTCTGGCTATAAAGTCTTAGTCTCCTCCTGAAGTGCCTACTCTGCATAAACCATGTATATCTTCCAAAAAGCTATGTAAATAAGAAACATTCTCATAAACTAGAAAAGCAGAATTAATGAACTAACTGCCTACATTATGCATGAGGAAAGTTTCTCAGAGGAATGAAAACATGGATGAGATCTACTACAAAGATGAAGATGAAAAATATTACAATGGAATTCTACCTTGCAAAACTAACCAAATACTAATTTAAAGAAAACAAACTCCAAAGCTCATAAAATAAATAGAAATTTGTGTTTTTGGGGTTTCTTAAGGGTCCCTTCCTGAAGTCATGATCCCAAAGGGAGGAAGTGAGGCCGAGAAACCTTCTAACAACCCTATGGTGCTCCTTTTATCCCTGCTAAACTACTATAGAAGTAAGGCACAAATGGAAGTAAACTAATAAACAACCAATCCAATCTACACTACTTGCAATGGAAATACATCTAAAAGAAAATTAAAAATGAAACAATGAAGCTACACTAGACATACATGTACAAGAAAGAGGATCCATGGCTGCTAGGGTTGGGCCCTAACCCAAGAGCTTTATCCCTCTAAATTAACTCAGTGCTGGCTCAAAACAAAACTCATTCTTATTACCAAAATAACAAATTACATCAATAAAACTTTCACAAGTCTGGAGCTCAAAATTAGCTTAGACTTTTACAACAAAAATCTCAATCCTAATGAGGCTCTAGGACTCTATAATTATACAACTAAGTTCCCTAATGACTTCCTTAAAATTATGGAGGCTAGACTCCCGAACTCGAGATAAACTAGCTCTTTATCTCTCACTCGCTCGACTCCCTTCTAATCCTCATGGCTTGGTTGCTTGCACTCCGAGCTAGTGTGATGGATGGAGGAATATTCAAATGGGGGATAAGTAAATGAGGATGATTTACCTCCTAAAATCCCTCTCCCTTCAAGTTTTAACCTTAGCGTTTCCAAAAATTCCTTGATCTTCTCCTTCAATCCTGCATTCAATGCATATTAGTCCACTAGGAATAATATCTGAATCTAACTCATCTCATAAACAAAATATAATCCAAAACATGTAATAAGTTGTGAGAAAAGTTGGTTTGACTAAGCTTGGAGGTGAATTAAGGCCCATATAATTACCCAATGATGAGGCTCATTGCTTGGGATACTAGACCACAACCAAAATTATACCCTTCCAAGGGACAACATAGCTAATTGAGTAATAAACCATAAACATCAACCAAGCATAACCTAGGCCTTCGGCCTATCTAGCCATAAGCATAGTCAACTGCAAAAATAAAGACATGAAATTGATCCATCATAGAGTCAAGGAAGAGATTTTAAATCTGGCCCAACTATTGGCGTAGGATCCACTACAGATCCACTATCCTCATATACTAATTGGTTCTACCTTGCAAGTTACGTGTATTAGGTATCCAACTTGTCCACTTTTGCAACACTTCAAGGTCTAAAATGGAGGTTCTTTGAGATGAGGCCTCCCCTTCAACTCTGTTCAACTCTTCCTACACTTGCATATGGATTTCATCCCCATATCTACATGAAAATCCTACCACTCTATTTTGTAATCGAGAATTTCCTCTATGATATCTCTCTTCATAGTAGTCCTCCCCTCTCCTCACTCGACCTCACTCTCTTAACATTGTGATTAGTACCTCAAAGAGCTTGACAAAGAAGTAAGAAGGATTTTGTACTGTAAAGATTTTACTTTTATTACATCCCCTCACCTATAAGATATGAAACATTGCATGAAATAAGGGATTTATTCTAGATAAAGAGAAACCCAAAATAAAATAGTTAACACAAGGTAATATCTCTTCCACTCTCTAACCTTCACCTAATTTAAAATACCTAGTTTCCACCTTTTTTTCAAACATCTATTGTGACATCTAGACTTCAATTCTCGATCATGACACCAAGATCATGATTTCCTCCCACTCCACCAATATTTTGGAAAATATTGTCAATGCCTCCATCTAGTCCACACCGAATAATAATTAGCATTGTACCATTCAAGTCCCGGAGTAATCCTCAATGCAAGTTGATAACTTGCGTTTTTCAACCTACCAACTGACTTCTAGCTCTCCCAATCCTTGGAAATACTGCTAATATCAACCTAGCCAAGCTAATACAAAATGTCATCCATCACCCAAGAAATAATTAGCCAACCTTAATTCACCCAAGCCTGATACTACTATTATCCACCAAATAAATTCCAGAGTCTTTGTCCTTCAATCCCCTAACCCAACTCCACTACCAACTTAATATTGAAGAAATATCTACTGCGAAACATTAAAGGAAATTTTAGCCTAAAAGTGCCCATGAAATTTTCATCCACATAATATGTAAACCAATCAAAATCCTTTAAATTTAAAAATACGTAAATGTAAATATATTGGAGGAAAAATTAAACAAACTAATTTTTTTAATTTATTTTTGTCTTATCTCCTTATAGGTTTACTCAAATTTCAAGGATAGATACTCATTAGATACGAAATTAAATTTTGCATTCAACGAGTACCCATTATGCATACCTTTGAGAAGACCCACATGGATAAAAATTGAAGATACATTAAAAGAACATGTTTAACACATTTGTTTAATCAATCTTCAATTTTTATCGATGTGGTCCTTCTCAAAAGTATTCTTAATGGGTACTCATTGGTTGCTGAAATTAATTCTACATCCAATGAGTGTCTACACTTGAAATTTCAATAAACCTATAAGGAGATAAGCCAAAAATACATTAAAAAATAGTAGGTTTCTTCTTTTCTCTCCAAAATTCATAATTTGTAATTTATTATTTTCCTATTATTTTAATATTTTTCCTTAGGAGGCTACTTTTAGGCCAAAATTTCCTCTAATGTTGCAGGCTTCCCTCAATAGCCCAATTAGGATGGCATAAATCCCCAAAAATATTGGAAAAAGAGGGAACTACATACAGAATAAATGAAAACAAACGAAACTTCAAAATAGAATTAACTTGAGAGAGCTAAAGGTGGTTATGTTGTACTTGCTTGAACCACACAAAAAATCTCCATTTTGACTCCCACTCACTCGCTTGTGAACTTTATGGTTTACCTTGCAGATAATTTTTTCATTCATGGAGAAGAATGGCTACCAAAATTGGAACTTCCTGCCACCTATAAACAAAAGTATTCTTGGATACAATACTCTCTGGTAGAAAAATTCACCCCCTTTACACCTTTTACTAGGTCTATTACCCTCTTACCCCCACATGTCCTTCTTTCAAACCAATGAATGGAAATCACACCCATATATTTCTATCTCTCTCCTGGTACCATCATCCCATAATTCATAAATTCTAGACTTCAATCAAGCTAATGATTGTCCCCTCGCATTCATTGATAAGTATCTTACCATCACTCGATGGCCCTTCATTCTGCCCAACGATGGAAGAGTAATTACTATCCGAAAGATTATAAAATATGGTGGAGGGGCATTGCCATGTCCTTGTTCCTATTGGACGTGGGGAGCGATGAAGACCCACACCTCCCGCTCTCTTTCACCTATAATCACACCATCTGTTGAGTTAAGGGATTTTACATTGTTCTTAAATAGTATATAGTATATCTACTTCTATCGTAAAGTACATTTCAAATCTAGTTTATATTTTATAAGGTTGACCTAGAGGGATGAGACTTGTGGACATACTTCTAATACCTTTTCTCTTAGATATCCTTGCTAATCAGGTTTGAAAGGGAGTGAAGTATTGTCAATTATTTTCTCTTATAAAAGTATATTTCAGATCAACCTTAGGGTTTCAAATTAAGGTGGTTAAGATCTTGGAAGCCTCTATGAAAAAGGTGGTTTTTTTGAAGTTGCATTGAGAATTGGGTTTTGGAAAATTTTAATAGAATCTTTTCATAAAATGTCTAATATGTGGGTTGGTCACTACCATGTATTAGATACGCATTAGGACTTCAAAAAAAATTAGAAGAAATATATAGTGCTTTCTTGTAGGATATGATGAATTGTTTGGTGAAGATGAAAGTTGTCAACATAATGGATATTTTGAAGAATGATTGAGAAAAACTGATCCAAACATTTATAAGATCTATAAATAAGTGTATGCAAATGAAACACTAGTCATCCTAGACAAAGAAACATTGCAACTTCCACCATTAATCCCTTTTAGTTAACTAGTAATTGAGCACAATTGATGCCACCATGACAAGTAGTATCTAAATAAATAATTTTTAGAACTCTCATATCTCTTGTTTGAAATGTCTTGATAATTTTTTATTTTTCTCCTTTTAAACTCTATTCCATCTTATTCCTTCTTCAAAAGGAAGATTTAGATATTAGGGGAGACATTGTAGTAGTTTAATCAACTAGTTGACTAGGCCAAGAAGTTGACTTGAAATGCAATAACATGAGTTGAATAGTAGCATAAAATGTATAATTGACCACAAAGTTGAGTCATTGAATTAACTAAGGTAGTTATGGTAAGTTGTAACTACCTTCCATATATGTAACAATATAAATATATATGAATCTATCATTGTAACTGGAGATAAGTGATTATCTTAAGTATCGACAAAGGATACATTTTGCTAGCTATATAAATATTTCTCTTCTCCTCGTTCTATGTGTTTATGGTTTTGGTATAGTATTGCTTCTATAATATGGTTTAGTACTATAACTAGCATTTGCACTAGATGTTGCAAAGGAAACACCGTAAGGCATAAATTGAGGAACAATCATGACACGGGAATGGGAAAATAGAGTTGGTTAACGTTTTTTTGTGTTTCCTCATATCATTGATGCTGGCAATTTTTTGACATGATGAATATATTAGACTAATAATAAAACATCTGAGCTATATAGGGTGTCATTGGTTTCGAGTATGTAGATGCTAAGAGTTGTAAAAAGAAATAGGGTACACAGGCTAGCCAATCTCGCACAAACAACCAAGTTACTGTTCTTGGTAAAAAATTGCATGCTACTTTGGAAAGTAGGGTTACAAACAGAAAGCAAGTCGGATATGACCAGAATAATGTTGTCTTGCCAATAAACACAATTCAACATCAGAAGAAGAATATGAAAGCTAAGGAGGTTCAAAAAGGCAACAACAAATTTCCACCAATTAGTCTCCCTCTTATTGAAACTAATGGTCTGAGCCAAAATCTGAACACTACTCTGGAGATCATAGATGGACAGAATCATAAAAGAAAAGCAGGTACAGAGGCTAACCAAGCTCTCACAGACAACCAAGTCAGTGTTCTTGGAGAAAATCTGCCTACTACATTTGAGAAGGGAGTCAAAAATAAAAAGCATGTCAGATATGCCCAGAATAATGTTGTCTTACTCATGAATGCACACCAACATGATATAAACAATGTGAAATCTAAGCAGGTCCAAGCAGAAAGAAACACCTTTCCGCCAATTAGTCTTCCCCTTCTTCCAAATGATGCTTTAAGAAGAAATCTAGACACTGATCTGGAGGTTGTAGATGTACAAAATTGTAATAGCGATTTTTTGCGGAATTTTGCATTACCACCGAATTTCAGTACAACAAGTGTCAAACAGCTAAATCTTGTGACTATGATATCACAAGCCATTGTTTTCACTTTACCTCACTGACTAACAAGATTATTCACAAATTTAATTTAATTTGATTATAGATTCTAAAATATTCTGGAAATCAGATAAATCTTGAAATATTCTCGGAATAAGATAAATAGAAATTGTGGTTGAGTCCAAAATATTCTGAAATCTGTCATCTAAAAAAATGAGTTACCCAGATTATTATCATCTCATTAAATACAAAATCTTCGTTCATGAAACTTGCAAATCAATGAAACAATTCCTTTCACTCTCCTACAGATGGAAGATTTGTTCTTCATACGTCTGATCAGTCAAGGTACAAAAAAATGTGGATTTGGACTAAGGTGAAAAAACAGGCCTCTAGAGGCTGACAGAAGAATCTTTCACTACCATCATATCCCCCTCATGGAACCTAGATGCATTCTCCTTTGATAGAATTAAGGATAATATTAATGGGGAACCAAATCCCAATTGAGAGATACCACTATAGTAGTAAGACTTCCAACATTGTGGACATCACCACAAAAGAGGAAGCCTTTCTCTCTACCTAGTTCATTGAAATGTGATAACTGGGACATTCCTTAACAGAAACATATTTGGCAAGATAAACCATCCATGATTCAGTCAAAATTCAAAAGGTATGATCTTTAATATTAATTTTTAGACTGTGCAGGGGTTTAAACATGGCCTATTTTGGTGCTTAGCCAGTTTTGATCCTATAGCAAAATATTCACAGCTGAAGTTGCTGGGTTTGCTCTCTACTAGTTAGTTCAAATGGGATAATAGGGGGCATTCCTTAACTGCAACACATTTGGCTAGGTAAATCATCCCTGGTTCAGTCCACATTCAAATGACCTAATCTTTACTGTAAAGTTTGGACTATGCAGGGGTTTAAGTAGCACCTATTTAGGTGCCTGGCCAATTTGGATAATAGAGCGAGATATTCATAACTGAAGTTGATGACTTTGATTTTCCAAGGCTTATAAGATATAATAATAAAACACAAATTTTTGTAGTTGTCCTTATTACATTATGTCATACATTTAGAGAAGACATGAAATTCTCTATCCCAGCCAAGCTTCTAAAAGTTCAACTAATGAGTGAGAGACTCTGAGATTAAAGAGTCCCAGTCACCAAATCAGAACCTAGTTGACGTTATGGACTCTGAAAATTGTGTTAGAAACAAAAAGCAAGTCAGATATGGCCAGAATAATGTTGTCTTTTTCATGAATGCTGAACAAATTGATGGTTTGAGCCAAAATACGAACACTAATTTGGAGTATGCAGATGGACAGAGTTGTAAAAGGGAACACGGTACAGAGGCTGGCCAGCCTCCCACAGACAACCAAGTTACGCTTCTTGGTGAAAATTTGCATGCTACTTTGGAAAGTAGGGTTACAAAAGCAAGTCGGTTATGACCACAATAATGTTGTCTTGCCAATAAACATAGTTCAACATCAGATGAAGAATATGGAAGCTAAGGAGGTCCAGAAATGCAGCAACATCTTTCTGCCAATTACTCACACTCTTATTGAAACTGATGGTTTGAGCCAAAATCTGAACACTGGTCTGGAGATTGCAGATGGATAGAATCATAAAAGAAAAGTGGGTACAGAGGCTAGCCAGGCTCTTGTAGACAACCAAGTCACTGTTCTTAGAGAAAATATACCTACTACATTGGAGAATGGAATCAAAAATAAAAAGCATGTTGGATATGCCCATAATAATGTTGTGTTGCTCATGAATGCACACCAACATAATATAAAGAATGTGAAAGCTAAGAAAGTCCAAGCAGAAAGAAACACCTTTCCACCAATTAGTCTTCCCCTTCTTCAAAATGATGCTTTAAGAAGAAATCTGGACACCGATCTGGAGATTGCAGATGTACATAATTATAATATGGAATTTTTGCGGAATTTTGCATTGCCACCGAATTTCAGTACAACAAGGGTCAATATAGCTAAATCTTGTGACTATGATATCACAATCCATTGTTCTAAATTTACCTCATTAGCTAACAAGATTATTTAGAAATTTAATTTAATTTGATTATAGATTCTAAAACATTCTAGAAATAAGATAAATCCTGAAATATTCTGGGAATAAGATAAATAGAAATTATGGTTGAATCCAAATTATTCTAAAATCTGCCATCTAAAAAAATGAGTTACCCACATTAATATCATTTCCTTAAATACAAAATATTTGTTCAAAAAACTTGCAAATCAATGAAATGATTCATTTTCCTCTCCTTCAGATGGAATATTTGTTCTTCATAGGTTTGATCAGTCAAGGTACAAAAAAATGTGGATTTGGACTGAGGTGAAAAAATAGGCCTCTAGAGGTTAACAGAAGAATCTTTCATTGCCATCGTATCCCCCTCATGGAACCTAGATGCATTCTCCTATGATAGGATTAAGGAGAATATTAATGGGGAACCAAATCCCAATTGGGAGATACCACTATACTAGTAAGACTTGCAACATTGTGGACATCACCACGGAAGAGGCAACCTTTCTTTGTACCTAGTTCATTGAAATGGGATAACAGGGACATTCCTTAACAACAACATATTTGGCAAGATAAACCATCCCTTATTCAGTCCAAATTCAAAAGGTTTGATCTTTAGTATGAAGTTTTAGACTATGCAGGGGTTTAAGTAGGGCCTATTGTGGTTCTTAGCCAATTTGGATCCTACGACGAAATATTCACAGCTAAAGTTGATGGGTTTTCTCTCTACTAGTTAATTCAATTGGGATAACAGGGGAATTCATTGACTACAACACATTTGGCTAGGTAAATCATCCTTGGTCCAGTCCATATTCAAACGTCCTGATCTTTACTATAAAGTTTAGACTATGCAGGGGTTTAAGTAGTGCCTATTTAGGTTCTTGGCCAATTTGGATCATAGGGCGAGATATTCACAGCTGAAGTTGATGACATTGATTTGCCAAGGCTTATAAGATATAATAATAAAACACAGATTTTTGTGCTTATCCTTATTATATTATGTCATACATTCAGAGAAGAATTGAAATTAACTATCCTAGCCGAGCTTCTAAAAGTTCAACTAATGAGGCAATGAGAGACTCTAAGATTAAAGATTCCTAGTGAGAAAATCAGAACCCGGTTGATGTTATGGACTCTGAAAACTGTGTTAGAAACAAAAAGCAAGTTAGATATGGCTAGAATAATGTTGTATTTTTGATGAATACTGAGCAAACTAATGGTTTGAGCCAAAATATGAAAATTGGTTTGGAGTATGCAGATGGACATAGTTGTAAAAGCAAATAGGGTACGAGGCTAGCCAGCCTCCCATAGAAAACCAAGTTACTATTCTTGGTGAAAATTTGCATGCTACTTTGGAAAGTAGGGTTACAAACGAAAAGCAAGTCAGATATGACCAAAATAATGATGTCTTTCTAGTAAACCTAGTTCAACATCAGATGAAGAAAATGGAAGCTAAGGAGGTCCAGAAAGGCAACAACATCTTTCTGGCAATTACTCGCACTCTTACTGAAACTGATGGTTTGAGCCAAAATAGGAACACTGGTCTGGAGATTGTAGATGGACAGAATCATAAAATAAAAGCGGTTACAGAGGTTAGCAAGGCTCTCGCAGAGAACCAAGTCATTGTTCTTGGAGAAAATCTACCTACTACATTGGAAAATGGAGTAAAAAATGAAAAGCATGTCGGATATGCCCAAAATAATGTTGTCTTACTCATGAATGCACACCAATATCATATAAAGAATGTGAAATATAAGCAATTCCAAGCAGAAAGCAACACCTTTCCACCAATTAGTCTTCCCCTTCTTCAAAATGATGCTTTAGGAAGAAATCTAGACACCGATTTGGAGATTACAAATGTACAAAATCATAATAGGGAATTTTTGCGGAATTTTGCATTGCCACCAAATTCCAGAACAACAAGGGTCAATATAGCTAAATCTTGTGACTATGATATCACAAGCCATTGTTCTGACTTTACGTCATTGAATAACAAGATTATTCACAAATTTGATTTAATTTGGTTATAGATTCTAAAATATTCTGGAAATAAGATAAATCTTGAAATATTCTAGGAATAAGATAAATAGAAATTATGGTTGAGTCAAAAACATTCAGAAATCTGCCTTCTAAAAAAATGAGTTACCCAGATTAATATCATTTCCTTAAATAAAAAATCTTCATTCAAGAAACTTGCAATCAATGAAACGATTCCTTTCCCTCTCCTTCAGATGGAAGATTTGTTCTTCACAGGTCGGATCAGTTAAGGTACAGAAAAATGTGGATTTGGACTGAGGTGAAAAAATAGGCCTCCGAAGGCTGACAAAAGAATATTGCACTACCATCATATCCCCCTCATGGAACCTAGATGCATTCTCCTCTGATAGAATTAAGGAGAATATTACTGGGGAACCAAATCCCAATTGGGAGATACCACTGTAGTAGTAAGACTTGCAACCTTGTGGAAATCACCATGGAAGAGGCAGCCTTTATCTCTACCTAGTTCATTGAAATGGGATAATAGGGACATTCCTTAACATCAAGATATTTCAGTCCAAATTCAGAAGGTCTGATATTTAGTATGAAGTTTTAGACTGTACAGGAGTTTAAGCAGGGCCTATTTTGGTGATTAGCCAATTTGGATCCTACAGTGAAATATTCACAGCTGAAGTTGATGGGTTTGCTCTCTACTGGTAATTCAAATGGGATAATAGGAGGTATTCCTTAACTGCAACACATTTGGCTAGGTAAATCATCCTTGGTTTAGTCCACATTCAAAATTCCTGACCTTTACTATAAAGTTTAGACTATGCAGGGGTTTAAGCAATGCCTATTTAGGTTCCTGGCCAATTTGGATCATAGGGAAAGATATTCACAACTGAAGTTGATGACTTTGATTTTCCAAAGCTTACCCAACGATGCTTATGATGATTGAATTCCATTTTGAAGTAAAAAGTGCATCGTTGACTCAGTTTTTAGTAGTGGTAAGAGGGATTGAACCTCAAGCGTGACTGTGACAAGAGGTGCTGAGAAATCCATATACGATTTTGACATGAGGGGTCGAGAACCAATTCGGTTTTGATATATGATTTGATGGCAATAGTAAATATGTTCATAGGCACCCTTCGCTGTGGCTCTCTTGGACCCGTAATTGAATACTATGAGGACTTTCATTTTTCTCATTTTATTCAAAAATGATGGGAGAAAGTAATTGCTTGCATAAAAGAGTAAAACCAAAGGCTCCACCTCATGAAAATTCATCTTACGCCATTGATACAAATAAAAGCAGGTACAACGGCTAGCCAGGCTCTCGTAGACAAACAAGTCACTGTTCTTGGAGAAAATCTGCCTAATATATTGGAGAATGGAGTCAAAAATAAAAAGCATGTTGGATATGCCCAGAATAATGTTGTCTTGCTCATGAATGCACACCATACAAAGAATGTGAAAGCTAAGCATTTCCAAGCAGAAAGCAGCATCTTTCCACCAACTAGTATTACCCTTCTTCAAAATGATGCTTTAAGAAGAAATCTGGACAGTGATCTCGAGATTATATACAGAGTTATAATAGGGAATTTTTGAGGGATTTTGCATTTCCACTGAATTTTAGAAGAACGAGGGTCAATATAGCTGAATCTTGTGACTATGACATCATAAGCCATTGTTTTGACTTTACCTCGTTGATTGACAAGATTATTCACAAATTTAATTTAATTTTATTATAAATTCTAAAATATTCTGGAAATCAAATTAACCTGAAATATTCTGGGAATAAAATAAATAGAAATTAGGGTTGAGACCAAAATATTTTGAAATATGCCATCTAAAAAAGTGAGTTACCTAGATTAATATCATTTCCTTAAATACAAAATATTCATTCAAAAAGTTTCCAAATCAATGAAAGGATTACTTTCCCTCTCTTTCAAATGGAAGTTTGTTCTTCATAGGTCTGATCAATCAAGGTACAAAAAAATGTGGATTTGGATTGAGGTGAAAAAATAGGCCTCTAGAGGTGGACAGAAGAATCTTGCGCTGGCATCATATCCCCCTCATGGAACCTGGATGCATTCTCCTCTGATAGAATTAAGGAGAATATTAATGGGGAACCAAATCCCCATTGGGAGATACCACTATACTAGTAAGACTTGCAACATTATGGACATCACCACGGAAGAGGCAACCCTTCTCTCTAGCTAGTTCATTGAAATGGGATAACGAGGACATTCCTTAATAGCAACATATTTGGAATGATAAACCATCCCTGATTCAGTCCAAATTCAAAAGGTTTGATCTTTAGTATGAATTTTTAGACTATGTAAGGGTTTAAGCAGGGCCTATTTTGGTGCTAAGCCAATTTGGATCCTACAGTGAAATATTCACAGCTGAAGTTGATGAGTTTTCTCTCTACTAGTTAATTCAAATGGGATAACAAGGGGAATTCCTTAACTGCAACACATTTGGCTAGGTAAATCATCCCTGGTTCAGTCCACATTCAAATGGCCTGATATTTACTACAAAGTTTAGACTATGCAGGGGATTAAGTAGTGCCTATTTAGGTGCCTGACCAATTTGGATCATAGGGCAAGATATTCACAGCTAAAGTTGACGACTTTGATTTTCCAAGGCTTACCCAATGATGCTTATGATGATTGAATTCCATTTTGAAGAAAAAATTTCATCGCTAACTCGGTTTTTAGTGATGATAAGAGGGATTGAACCTCAAATGTGATTGTGACAAGAGGTGCTGAGAACACCATATACGAGTTTAACATGAGGGACCAAAAACCAATTTGGTTTGATATATGATTTGATGGCAGTAGTAAATATGTTAATAGGTACCCTTCACGGTGGCTTTCTTGGACCTGTAATTGAATACTATGAGGACAGCATCATATTAAGAATGCAAATTCTATCAGCCGGTCCAAGAAAACAATATCATATTTCCACCAATTAGCCTTTCCCTTCAAACTGATGCCTTCAGAAGAAATCTGGACAGTAGTATGAAGGTTGCAGTAGACGGAATTGTAAAATAAAAAGGGGTGCAAAGTCGAGGTTGATTCACATAGACATCCAAGCTCCTATTCTTGGAGAAAATCCAAATTCTAATTTGGAGAGTAAGGAAACAGAGATTCATATCGGGAAAAAAATTATATGATGCCAATTGGTTCAACTAAGCGGTCAAACCTCAAAACCAATCACTGTGATAGATGCACTTGGAGAAAAAGAAACTATATGCTGCAGACAACTTTGGAAATTGGGAAATTAACCAAATTGAGCAGTATAGTTAATAATAAGCCTGCATATATTCCTGTTGGAGAGCATCGCAAATATGTGAAAAAAACAAGAGGCAGTTGTACAACTCTCTATTGTACCAACAAAAATAAAAGATCTCTAACTTCACCATTATTCATTATGCATTGGGAATTCTAACGTTTATTTGGTATTACAGAATTTTACTTCTGCTGACAGGACAAATAAAGAAAACGTTGTTAATTCACTCACTACTTGGTATGCAAAAAGGCTTTAGATATCATTATTGTACATATTGATTTAGTACTTTGAATTTTTTTGAGGGGTATTTGGATTGTAGAATTCATAATTCAAATTTGTGATCTCTGGAAATCTTTGCCAAATTCTGAGCAATGTCAACTCACAATTATACATTGAAAAACTTCAAAATGTGTAACAGGTAGAACACTAAATTATGGGACATCTCCATGTAAACAAAAAATCAATAAATATAAAATATTTTCATTTTTTCTCATTAGATAATTGTATATGAGGCAGTATGTTGGGACAGTCCAGGCCACAAAGAAATACCTTCTTGAAAATCAATCTTCAATACTATATACGGACTCTTCTTGGATTCTTGCCTATATATATATATATTTAGAAGAAAACAATGAAAACCAGTGAACCGAAACATCACCATTGACTAGAATATATATGATGGTCAAGCACCTGTACTGTCGGCCTTGCACCAATATGTAAACAGTGTATTATTTCAATTTAAAACAATAGCATTGGTCCACAGTAAAAAGCCTTCAAGAGCCATCCATTTCCTCCAACTGGCTACCTCAAACATCTTATCAAGTGATATGATACAACTTTGGCTTTTACACCAACAGGTATAATGATGTAATCATTCAGTTAAAACAGCAGAACTTGTGCATAGTAAGACAGTAATGAAGGGTTATCTACTTTCTCAAATTGGCTACACCATTTTTATAGTTGTTGAAAATGCATCATATATCACATTAAAAATCAGAGATCAGGTGATTGACAAAATATTTTGTAAAAAAAATGCTTGTTTAGATTATAACAAGCAGATGATTGTTTACAAAATGGATCACAACAAGTCCATTTGTAAGGGAATAATAATCCATTAACTTTATCAAACAAGGGAAAGGGTACAGGGTCGTAGAAAATGTGGATTCAAGCTGCTGCTGTAACTTTTTTGAGTAACCCACTTATTTTGATGATGTTTTTTGGTTTTGTCGAGATATTTTTCCATGAACAAGATAAAATGTTGGGATGGTATTTTTTTTAAACATTTGTTAAATAAAATGCTATAATACTCATTGCACCTCAATTTTTTAAAACTAACTTGTACTTGGATGTAACAGGCTATAAATCAGAATTGGGAGACAAAAGGATAGTGTTTGAAAAAGTTGAAATACAGAAAACAACATAGAAGTAAATCAATTTTTCACATCATATGTAAAAGAACTTATATTCAGATCTAAATGAAACATCCAGCTCCCCCATAAACTTTATGTAATGGATGAGCTCGTATACTTCCTGTCATTAAAGGACAAGTAATGATTTCTGTCATGGATGCCCCCCCATATAATTTAAAAGTTCTCCCATTGAGATTTCCGCAAATGGATGGGCTCCCAAACACTCTGCCATTAAAAGACAAGCAAACCATTATATTAAAAATAAGATTATATGAGTCAAAAAAATACTTATTAGGATAGTAGTGATGTGGTACTTATTAGGGTAAAAGCGAGGCAAACCATTTATATTAAAAATAATGTCATATTGAAGAGACTATATCGAAGCGAGCTCTACTATTGTTCTTGCTTGTTATTCCAGACTGAGAGGACAAGGCTCAGGGGGTTAATGCTGCCACCTCAATTTGAATTCACAGACTCAACTGTTCTGTGTGGTTGGGCCTCTCCATGGAACCTAGGGTTTATAATGGCAGCCCAATGGACTCAAACCCATTCCTAGAAAGTATGAATCCACTCAGTTATTGATTCCCTTAATAGAAATAAAAACAACAGACCTTCCTACAAGCCTTGTACCATGCCACAGAATGGGCCTTACTGTAAATGGCCAAAGCCTCTAAGTCTGTGTTTCAGCGCGTTGGACATTGGGATTTTTCTCTCCCCTCGCACGCAATTATTCCATCTACATCTGTGTTCCAGATTTATTTTCTTTTTAATCAGGCCATCAATAGGGGCTTATAAATTTTCATGCATTGTTGCCAGCAGGTCAATTGCTATTGCAATATAGTCCTCATTCTAGATGGCCTACTTTCTTCTTTATCTATCCATATCTAGTTATCAAAAACACGGATTTCGAGTGCCTACTTTAATGAAGTCTCCACCAGTGGATAATTCAGACTATGTGTACAACATTCTTGAAGGAAATCAGATGAGAAATGGAAAGAGGACCTTAAGTAGTGCAAGAGCAATGCAATGGTATTTTGTATTCCTAAGCCTAGTCAAACAATGAATAATGCAGTGTGGAGTGTGATTCCAACCTTCCCGATGATCTTTTGTATATAATTCCCAATTAATGTGAATTTCAAGTGTTTTCGAGATAGGAATAGCTTGTAAAAGATAAAATTCCATCACACATTCAAGGAAACTCATTTGTGGTCCAAAGTACCTTCACAAAGGCCTTGGTACTTCATAAATTCAGAGGATGCATTTGGGTTTGCATGTGATCATGTTCTAGTGAAATGTTACAATTTGTTTTAAAATTTTTAACCAAAACAAAAATCTTGCATTACATTCAGAATTACAACTCACTTGGCCAAGGGAAGCAGTTAGAAAGTTTAAGGAGGTCAGCTTCCAGTATGTAAAGAGATAAGGACAAAAGGTCATGCAAGGCTATAAATTTAATAAGAATACTCCTGGCCAGCTCAAAGAGGGAGAAATCTTGTTGCGCAGGAATTGTAAAGCCATGAGGAGAAATTTAGAAGGGCCTCTTTTAATTTGAGAATTTAGAGAGAGATACCACATAGGATTCTGAGGTTGAAAGTAGATCAGCTTAATAATTTCAAAGGGTGGAAAAAGCCATGCAAGCTATAGATTTAATAAGAATACGCCTGGCCAGCTCAAAGAGGG
Organism: Pinus taeda; assembly: GCA_000404065.3. Taxonomy (NCBI): domain Eukaryota; kingdom Viridiplantae; phylum Streptophyta; class Pinopsida; order Pinales; family Pinaceae; genus Pinus; species Pinus taeda. The sequence continues at coordinate 220,914 of APFE030410750.1, read as the reverse complement.
AGAAATCTTGTTGCACAGGAATTGTAAAGCCATGAGGAGGAATTGTCTGAGAGCGAAGGAATTTGCTGAGAAGTGCAAATTGGTGGGGAGAAGAAATGCCTATGTAAATGCCCAAATAATAGTAAAGCACAGAAGACACCAGAGGGAGAAATCTTGTTGCGCATGAATTGTAAATCCATGAGGAGGAATTGTCATGAGAGCCAAGGAATTTGCTGAGAAGTGAAAATTGGTGGGGAGAAGAAATGCATATGTAAATGCCCAAATAAGTAAAACACATAAGACAACAGACGTAGGAAGGGACCCAAGATAAGGATCAAACAGGGGACAAAGAGAAAGCATCTAAGGACCAATCTATCTTTTCCAATTTTGGAGTATCAACACAACATGGCTCATCAAGAGAGGCTTGTGGAATAAACTTCCAAATTCCAAGAGGAGAGATTCTCTAGAAAAATTAAGGAGGAAAGACAAGCTATTTAGGCAGCCTGGAGTTGTAAGACCTGGATAGTCTAGGCCACAAAGAAATACCTTCTTGATGGTAAAAGATGAAACAGGAGGTGCACTCTTTGGTTGGAAAGGGATTTGACCTGGAAGACAAGGAGAAAAGGAATGTGAATTAGTATTGTTCACCCTATTCAGTTCTTCATGGATTTCTGAACCAGTCGATTAAGCCATACCTTTAAACACAGCCAGATGAGACTCCACTCTACCCGGCATCCATAGCCTGCCGCCCTCCATTGCCAAGATGTGCGATTAAGCCATACCTTTAAACAAAGCCAGATGAGGATCCACTCTGCTCGGGGTCCACAGTCTGGCGCCCTCCATTGCCAAGCTGTGTTGAGTTGTGTGGCCGTGGTCACCAGATTGAAAGTAGGCAAGGAATGCCCCACTCAAGGGAGCACCATCATCCAAATACAACCCATCCTAACTCTATGCACTCTGTTGGTTTGCATCCCTGCACAAACAAGAAAACCAGTAAAAAAAAAAGATAACCCTAAAAACAAAACAAAGGAAAAAGAAAGAAACCTGCCCTGGCGCTCCACCTCTGTAGAAAAATCTGCTTTGTGTGGCCCTCGTCATCCTCTTGGCCCTCCTCCTACAGAAAAATCTCATGAAGCACACAACAGACCGACTAGGTAGACGGACGGGCTAGGATGGGTTTAATTAATTTTTTAACTAACTAATAACTGTTTTTTTTTTTTTTTGGACGATAGATGATTGTTGAATCGTCTAACAATAGATCTGACGATTAATATTAGGACAAAAAAGCATTTAGGGGAGTTCATTTCAGAAGGAAACGCCTTACAACATAATAATAATAAATTGATTAGTTTGTAATCCTTTGGATTACAACAGGGGATTAATACCAAATATTTTCATGCGCTAGTAAGGTTCATATGTGCTAGCTACCTAAAGATGGAATTTGTAAACAAATATAAATAGTGAGAAGTGAGTAGTTTTATAAATGAAACACCATTCATAAGGATCTAAACCTCTTTTACCCAAACCTTAATGATAGTTTTAAGGGGACTCATCACTCTAACAACAAAACAAGCTACTAGAATTTTTTTCCTTATACACAAAACAAACCTTTTCATGTCAAAAAATATTAATATTAATAGGAGTTTCATCCACATTTCATCATAGTTGAGTTCACTTTGTGGTAGACCTTGGGTGTGGATTTCCTGCTCTTTACACAAGGGAGATGACATTCATAGGGTTTCAATTTCTAGTGATTTTAATAGTCAAACCAACATATCCTCTTTTCGTTAAGGGGCACCATTTAAGGCTCCTTAAGGCCTCATTGCCAATGAATTACTCAATATATCTCAAGCTTATTTGATATGGACAACATAGTTAATAAATGTGATATAGATATAACATTAAAGATTTGTGAGATACATACATATCCCACTACCTGGTTGTTTTATATATTTAATATATTTTATAATTTAATAAAATTTAGAGTTCATTTCCTTGTGAAATAATTAATTTGCATTATTCATGTATGTATTTGTTTGACTCTCTTAAGTTTATAAGATGCTCTAATATATTGAAAATGTGTATGATGAAATGAACTCTTTATAATTTGTGTTAGTATTACACATTTTGGATAATGAGAAGACAATTAATAGATGTAATATAAACATGGCATTCAAATTTAGTGAGATATATACATATATTACTACTTGATTGTTTTGTATATTTAATATATTGTACAATTTAATGCAATTTTGAGTTGATTTTCTTACCCAAATAATTATTGTGCTACTATTCATATGTATCTTTCTTTAAAATTCCCAATTATTTTAGAATATTTAAAATATGCTCCATAAAATGAACTCTTTGTAATATATATTATTGTTGCACATTTTTGTAAAAACCCTTAATTCTTTGGATCACCATACTTAATGGTAACATAATATATTGTATAAATTGAGCCATTTTTCAACATTCTTGTATTTGAATATTTAGTATACTATAAAACATATCGTATATTCTCTTAAACATGTTAATTTAATTAATAAATGAAACATATATGCATTTCTTAATTTTTTGAAAGTCATTCTATAAATTAGTGAAATATCATTTAGAAACATAATAAAAATATCAAATTCATGCATAAATATTATAATTTGTTCATTGTGTTTATTTGAATTTACATTAATATATTATATCAAATAATTTTATTGCATTAAAAAATTGTAATTAAATTCACATTTTCTTACTTGCAACCTAAGTCACAAATTATTTAATCTAGTTTTCATTACCGGTTTCCGAAGTACTATACCAAAATGTGATTCAAAGTTTACATATCTTCCCCCTTAACAATTTAAGGGCATGTGCATTTACAAGTGACCAATCTCACCTCAACCATATCAAAGTGCCATGGATTGAAGAGTTATGTGCCTACAAATAACCAATGCCACCTCACAACCAAATCATTGTGTTAGCCATGGTTTATGTGTTTTTCTACCTCATAAACTAAATTGATGAATGTTTGCAATTGATTAATATTGCCTTATAACATCAATGGTCATACCAAAAATCTAAACATTGAAGGGTTGTACACCTACAAGTAAGAATTCACACCTAAAAACCAATGAAAACAAGTTTCTTGTATCGTTTTCCCTCATAGATTAAAGGGTTATGCATCTACATGTGACCAAGCCCACTTCTCAAGCATATCAAAGTGCCACATTTCAAGGTTGTGAATCTACAAGTGACCAATACCACCTCATAACCATATCAAAGTTCTATTCATTTAAGAGTTGTGTGTCTGTAGATGAGGAACCTCACCTTACAACCATATCAAAGTGCCACAAATTAAATTATGCACCTATAAATGAATACTCCCACCTCACAACCAACTAGATCAAAGTGTGAAGGGTTGAAAGGTCGTGTACATAAAAATAAACTAAATGTTTATGTATATTTATACCTCATAAACTAAATGGATGATTGTTTACAAGTGATTAATCTTACCTCGTAACACCAACGATAATATCAAAATGTTAGATGTTAATGGGTTGTGCACCTACAAGTAATAAGCCTGACTTAACAACCAATAAAAGTATTAATCATGGTTCATTTATCTTTCCCTCTCATAGATTAAGGGGTCATGCCTCTACAAGTAACCAAGTCCACCTCATAGCCATATCAATGTGCCACATATTGAATGGTTGTGCATTTACAAATAACCAATCCCACCTCATAACCATATCAAAGTGTCATTGATTGAAGGCTTTCTTATTTCACCTCACAACCATATCAAAGTGTCACATATTGAAGGATTCTACGTCTACAAATAACCAATTCCAATTCACAATAGTATTAAAGTGTCACAAATTAAATTATGAACCTACAAGTGATCACTACCACCTCACAACCAACCATATCAAAGTGTTAAGAATTAAAAATATTTATACATAAAGGTAAGTAACTCATATCAAATTTCCAATGTTGGTGGTGCCTAACCACCCATGAATTATGTTGGAGTAATTGTCACACTCAACTCATTGGGAATTGATCATGTGGACTAATCACCACCCTAGGATCCACCCAAGGAACTAAGGATTTATTTCCCATTCAAGATAATGGTAAGGGTTTGGAAATTTACTAATGTCAACATGTTTTAGTGTGACAAAAAACCTCAATCTGGTATCAAATCCTTAGCCTAGGTTTGATTCCCTAAGTTGATTTTGACGGTGGTGTTGGAGTAACTATCACACTCACCTCATTGGAAATTGATCATGTGAGCTTGGGATTAATTTCCCACTCAAATTAAAGGTAAGGGTTTGGAATTTTACTAATTCTTGTGGGTTTTGGTGTAATGGAAAATATTAATAATGTATCAAGAAAATTAGAACACAAATCCCATTTACGAGAAACCAGGAACGAAATATATTTTACCAAATAGTCTCACTTTGGTCTCAATGACTGCTCATCAATGTATGAATTTCAAGTCTAAAGCACTTATCATATTTGAATATTTTTGCAACTTTCATGAATCATTTTAACAAAGAATGTTTATGGATGTTAAAATATTTTAACCATACTTGAGAGACAAATTACTAGTATTTTTTTACTTACCCATTGTGACTTAGTTCCCATGATATATCTTGATATTTTACAAACAAACATACCACAAAGAAACTGTTATAAGAAAATAGATGATTCCTAGAAGGAGGCTGGGATGAGAATTACCAATACCTTTTACTAGTGAGCAATTTTTTTTTTATTTGTGATATGATTAACCAATTTATCAAGCTTCAAGCTCCTCACCCTTATTATGCTAACCATCCAAGGTAGGAGGCTTAATATTCCCACGCCCCCCTTGAGAGTTATATAATCTAGATATCCTCCTTTCCTATTCGATTGGTGATATTCTTAAACTATTCCTATATTCTAAGGAGACATACCTATAAATTAATGCATAGATCCTAAAATTCTCATGAAATTTACTAAATCACAAGGTGAGAATTTACTCTAGTAATCCGTGAAAGCAAATTCACAATTGAGAACAAAAATCAATAACATGCATCATATTCAACACACATAAACATATATTTAAATATGGGAAAACAAATACTCAAAACTCCTTACTATATGTATTGGATTAATCAAATAATTTGGATGAATACAATATGCTCTTCTCAACCTTGAGCTCAACTTGCACCTGTATCTTCTATCCTCTGCTTGAATATATAAACCTAGCCAATACTTAGCCAATTTTTTGAGCCTCCAAGCTCTTATTTCATTGTGCTATTCCTCAAGGAATCAACCCCTACAGTAGGGAAATTCCTCAATTTGTATTATGCAATTCCTTTAGGTCCTTCTCTAACTGAATGCATGACTGTACAGCTTGGAATAGTTTACAACTGATAGTACACTACCCTTGAAATCCACTCTCAATTGGTTAACTCTAATTATATGCATGAATGAGTTAATTTAGGCTTATTAATCAATTAACTAGTTGAACACTGAAGTTACACCCCACTACTAGACCTCCCACTAGTTCCTATAACAATTGGAACTAGTTTAACTAACCATAACTCAATTTAACAAAATTAAATTGTTACAACTGAAATTAACTCAACCTAGGCTCATAAAATTTAGGAATCGTTGTACATAACTCAATTTCATGCCCTAAACTTGAATTAACTAAGATAAGTAAGTGATAAAAACTATTTCAACTTAGTTAACTCATTCAATTTGTCTCTTGATGTGGAATTTTGAATTTCTCCTAATTTAATCAAGGGAAAAATTAAATTAGGAATTTTCTTGCTACATTTTCATCACTCCCTCTCAACAGGAAAGGGATTATTAGATACCCCAATCCTGCTTCTATGGAACTTGAATTTACCCCTTCACAAGGATTTTTTCAAAATGTCTACATCTTGTTCCTCTCAAGGAATGTACTGCAACAACATTATCCACATCTACACACAATCTTGTAGATGGTGGTACCATATATCTATGTGCTTGGATCGATCATGAAAAATTGGATTCTCAAAGAGTTTGATACAACTATGATTATCACAGTAAACCATACTAGGCTTCATCATCTAACCAAAAAATTGGATTCTCAAAGAGTTTGATACAACTATGATTATCACAATAAACCATAGTAGGCTTCATCATCTGACCAAATAATTCAACAAGAATCTTCCTCATCTAGATAGACTCACAAGTTTCTTGACTGGAGGCCATGTACTATGATTGTGCTGAGCTGAGTGCAATTGATCTTAGCTTCATGCTATACCAAGAAACTTCTGTTGAACCAACACTAAAAGTTCCTCCTGAAGTTCTCTTCTGATTTGATGGACTTCCCACCCAATCTACATATGTGAAGCCTTGTAGCTTCACTCCATCTATCCAACTGTACCAAAGTTTAAAGTCAGTGGTGCCTATGAGGTATCATAGTACATGTTTAGCCACCCTGCAAAATAATTTGGCCAGTCGAACCATGTCTTGGCTTAACTAATTTACCACGTAACAAAACTTTGAAAATGTGTTCACCAAATACATGAGTGAACCCACCAACTACTTTTACATGGTAGCATCCACTTCCTCACTTGAAGTGGCATCCTCTTTCCTCCAAATGGTCGCTACATGAGTCTCCATGCGTTTGCATCTATCCATGTGGAACTTTTGAAGTATCCCATTGGCATACTTTCCCTAAGAGACAAGTGGTTCCCTTCTCTCTACCTTACTTCCAAACTAAGGAAATAGTGCATCAACCCATGTCCTTCATCTCCAACTCTCTTGCAAGGTCCTCCTTGAAAGACATGATAAGTTGTTCATCACTGGTTAAAATCAAGTCATACGCATAAAGAACAATAATCCATAATTTACCTTCTTCCAAAATGTGGTAAAGGTTTGCATCTGCTTCAATTTTGGTGAAGCCCAATCCGGTTAGGTAGTTGTCGATCCTGGTGTACCAAGCACAAGGTGCTTGCTTCAACCTATACAATGCTTGCTTGAGTCAGCACACATGCAACTCTCTTTCGAAGGTGTCAAAACCTTCAGGTTGTTCAATGTACACCTCCTCCTCAATAACTCCATTGAAGAATGTTGTCTTCACATCCATCTAGTGGATCTTCCACCCCATTTGTGCAACCAAAGAGATAATTGATCTGATGGAAGAGTACCTTACTACAAGTGCAATGGTCTCTTCATAGTTAATTCCTTCTACCTGAGAGTTCCCCTTGGCCAAAAAAATGGCCATGGATTTCTCAATGCTTTCATCTACTACATTCTTTACCTTGTAAAGCCATCTTGAACCTATGACCAATTTCTCTATTGGCCTTGGGACCAATTCCCAAACACTATTTTTGAAGATGGAGTTATACTCCTCTACCATAACATCAACCCATGATGGCTTTTCTACTGCTTCCTTAAATGAGGTTTGTGATCTGAACTTAAACAGGATCGTAACAAATTACACATATCACCATAAATATAGATATGTAACAGAAATAAAACCATTTCATTAATATCAGAATACTGAAATATGGTTAGAAATAGAATGGAAATAAACTAGCTCGGATGATGGTAGCTTATCTCTGAGAAGAGATTTGGTGGCTACATGCCTCTGAACTATGTTACAATTAGGCTCAAAGGATTATTTATTATTGAGAAACAATGGAAAATCCTAAACATCCAAAAAACTAAACCTAGGATATGAAGCGCCAAAATTGTGGGCCCCATTTGGGTAAATTAGTACATCAACTTCTTGGGGTCGTATGTTTGGCATACAATCTTTGTTTCGCTATCGTAATATCTTGTTTCTAATATCTCATATAGGGGTTTGAGAACAAGCTGATAAGTTGATTTGGGAAGTTTTTGGTCTCTTTGTGTTCCCTAAAATTGTCATTTAGGGCGTCAAAATGGCTCTATAAGTTGGGGAATTGAAAAACTGCCAAAAATAGTAAATTATGGTAGAATTAAGGAAACTAAAAAACTGAAAGAGATAGTGTTGGGGTTCCAAGTGGAATAGGTGGATGGCCAACAATATCCACCTCGATTAGTTAGTTTTGTCTCTACTAGATCACTCATAAGAGTCGTGTAGCTAGTGTCTCGATCTTGTGACCTCCTCTTCCTACGCTGTGATGTGGGTGCCTCCACATTCTGTCTAGCATCCTACAATAATTTGCCACCTTTCCTTATTCACTTCCTTCCTTCCCTTGATGTCTCTGCTTGAGTGGTTTTCTTCACTCTTTGCTCCTATACTTGTGGTTGCTCCACAACTTCCTGAGGTTCTTCCTTTGGAGTTAAATTCTCCCGATTTTCATGCAACTGAAGCTCCCTCTCAAGACAACACTTACATTGCATTGTCCTCATTGAAATTCACATCTCTACGGACAATTGTCATCTTGAGAGATGGCAGGTACACCTGATAGTTGTGAGGTATATCATTGTACCCCAAAAATATGACCAACTTTGTTGTCATCTCTAGACTTTTCGTTGCTTCCTTGGAAACATGACAGTAAATTGATGATCCAAAGATCCCGAAGTGTGACACATCTGGCTTCTTCCCTGAAAAATCTTCTTCTAGTGTAATCATGCCAAGAATCTTGTGAGTGTTGGCATTATGACACATATGTTGTACTTGATGGAAACCCACTCATCTCAGATGATAAATTATACTGCAGCAAAGTTATTTTTTGGTTCACGGGCATTCGCGTAGAGAAAAGTTCACGCACTTTCATGCAAAAGAAAAACGTTCCTTTTATGAAGAGAAAAGTTCACGCACTTTCATGCAGAGAAAAGTTCCTTTCATGAAGAGAAAAATCCACGCACTTTCATTCAAAGAAAATTTCTATTCATGCAGAGAAACGTTCACGCACTTTCATGCAGAGAAAAGTTCCTTTCATGAAGAGAAACATTCACGCACTTTCATGTAGAGAAAATTTCCTTTCATTCAGAGAAAAGTTCACGTACTTTCATGAAGATAAAAGTGCATGCACATGGGAAATCGTATGGTTGGTTCATGGTATTAGTTCGACAGTTTTTGATCCTTTGTTTTTGGTCCATGGTATTGCATCCAAAAGTGTTGATCCCAAGTATTGGGTCCATGGTATTGAATTGTTATGGTTTTTTGTCTGTGGTATTGTGAAAGGCCTAAGGCTATAAAAGAGGAAGGAGATCATTTGGCAAGGCATCTTCTGAATTATTGAATATCTGATAAAGTGTTAGATTTGTAATACTGTGATTGGGTTATGGTGCAGATCTAGATTTGAATGAAGAAGGAACCTGAGCTCAAGGAGAAGGATAAGTTCTATTGATTGGTAAAAATCTTAAGGCTGGATTAGTGGTATCTCTATATGATTTTGATCTGTGATATGTGACGCACGGTTGATCTATAAATCTAATAATCTGGCTTAACTAATATTTGAATGTTTGAAAGAATGAATTTAGAGATCTGTACACAGGTTTCTGAAGAGTGAAGTAGAGTACATCTCTTGATTTATGTTCTAGCTGCTTCTGTTTATTGCTACAGGGTTTTGGGTTCAGAAGTGGGGTGAGATTACTGTTATTATGATCTGGGTACTGTCGTCAGGGAAGTTTTTATTTTGATTCAGTTTTGATTGGTGAAAAGGTGATTGGTTGATGTAGAAATTCTTGATGTTTGATTGATGTTATTTGTCGATCCAGTCTGAAAATTTATGAAACGTGGTCCCTGGAAGGAAGAGAAGGTTGTAGTCTTGTATAGGTAATAGCCTGCATACTAGTATCTCAACTAGTACAAGAATTAAGGGGGTTGTAGCTCCCTTCCAGGAGAAGCTGGAAAACAAGAGAGGGTTGTAGCTCTTTGTAGGTAGCAGCCTGCATACTGGTAAAGGAATGCACTAGTACAGAATCATTGTAAAAAGAAGTTTCTAATTGAAAAGATAGAGACATATTGCAGCAGATGGTTTTCACCCACATTGGGTTTCCACCTTATATCTTGTGTTCTTCTGTGTGATTGTATTCTACTCTATTTTTATGTTCCTGGTTATTGTTTATATGATCCTAATGCACAGATTAATGTTCAACATCTGTAGAATATTTTAAATTATAAGTCTGTATGGTATACGCGGGTTTCCTTATCTGTAGTTGCATATATATGCAGTTTTCTCTTACTGAAGTAGCATATATGTTCTGGGTTTGAAAAATAAAATAATTGACCAGATAATATTGATTCACCCCCCCTCTCAGTATTATTTCCAAAAGTTGGTATCAGAGCGGGTCCTTCAGAAGAAGCTTGATCGCTTGAAGGAAGATCTATCATCATGAGCAACTACGAGAGAGAAGCATCAATTAGGCCACCAATTTTTGATGGGACCAACTTCGTCTATGGAAGGTAAGAGTTACAGCCTATCTTCATCTCTGGTACAGAAGTCTGGGATTCATAGATACAGGTTACACTTTTCCATCAAAACTCTACAGATCCGGTTGAGAGAAAGTTTTGAAAGTATGCAAAGACGTGTCATACGCTATTAGGATGTCTATCTCAATTAGAATTCATCAAGGTTTGCAGTATAAACTGCAAAATAAATATGGACAAGATCGTTCTGAGCTAGAAGGAGATGAATAGGTAAAAAGAGCAAAACTTCAAACCCTTAGAATTCAATATGAAAATCTCAGAATGTACAATGATGAAATTGTGGCTAACTATTTCCTACGCATAGATGAGATTGTTAATTGTATGAAAAATTTGGGTGAATAAATAAAAGAGGTTGTTGTGGTTGAAAAGGTTCTGAGATATTTGTCTTCTAAGTTTGAATCAAAAGTTTCTGCAATAGAAGAAAAGGAGAATCTACAAAAATTACCATGTCGCAACTACATGGAATTCTAACCGCTTATGAAATGAGGAAAGGGGGACCATCAGACAGAAGAGAAGTTGCATTCAAGGCCTTAGGAAAAGGAGATTCTTATGACTTAGGACATATGTCAGAAGAAGAGGAAGAATCAAATTTTTTCAAGAACCTTCAATGGGGTGCTGGAAGATTCAGAGGTAAGTTACCTTTCAAATGTTTTGCTTGCAGAAGAGTTAGTCACTATGCTTCCAAGTGTCCTCATAAAGGTAAGGAACCTGTTAGATGGAACAAGAAACAAAATGTAAATAAGAAAAGCTATTACACTCATGAAGACAATGATGGATTTTCAAATAGTGACGAAGATGAACAAGGTAATAAGTATAGACTTTTAATGGCTTTTGAAGATGATCATTTCATGGATGCTATAGATGAAGAAGGTCATTATGAAGAGATTTATAAACTCAAAATTTGTTTAGAAGAGAAAAATATGATTATTGATACTGCAATTCCAATTGGCTGAAAGTGAAAAACATCACGAAAAGTTAGAATGTGAAATAGTGGGACTTAGAAAAGAGATTGAGAAAACTAAAGCTCTTAATCTTAGATTTGCTAAGGGATCTTAAAAGTTAGATGAGATTATCAAAGTACAACATTTCCCACTAATCAAGACAGGTTTGGGATATAATGAAGAAGCATCTCAAGCACAGAAGCCATCCACCTCCAAAAGTGATATTGATGCAGCAAGGAGAAGTGAACAAATTGACAATCAACAACAAAGGCACAATGCTGCTCACCAGGTAAATCAGGGACATTTTTCTTCAAGAATGAGCAGAGATCACCAAGTAAATTAGGGGCAATCTGCTTCAAGGATAAACAGAAGCTACAACAAACCACAGGTAAATCATTCTCAATTTGTCTCAAGAATGAATGAAAAATACAGTCGTTTGGTCCGCAGGGTTGATAATCACAGGAATTTCTTCAATGACCAATGTTTCTCTTGTCACAACTTTGGACACAAAGCAGCTTAGTGTGTTGCCTACAAAACTATCATGACTAGAGAAACTCAAAAACAGAGGAGTATGACTAGAATCATGAAAAGGACCTACAATAATGTTTTTGCTCTTGAAAATGAAATAGGATGTTCTATTTGTAATAATTTTGGTCATGAAGATTCTGAATGCAGGAGCAGGTTTCGGTAGGGAACTTAGAAGGAGCAAGCATCAAATATCAAAACATGGAGAATGAAAGAACCAAAACTAGAAAGATGTGGTATAGCCTTATATGCAGAAGGGCAGGAAAATTAATGGTACATCGACAGTGGATGTTCAAAACATATGACAGGTGATAAAGAAAAACTTCAGTCATATAGTGCCTTGGAGAAGGAGAACAAGGTCTCATTTGGAAATGACACCCCTGCACTCATAAAAGGTAAAGGTTCTGTTCTTTTAAAAGAAAAGGTAAAAATAGGAAATGTTATGTATGTTGATGGCATAATCTATTGAGTGTCAGTCAGATGTGCGATCAAGGAACAGAGATAATATTTCAATCAAATGGATGTAGTGTTCGTGATCTTGATACAGGAGAAACTGTGATCAAGGGCATAATATCTCCAAATAATTTATACATATTCAAATAAGGACAACAACAATGATATCTGAGCAAGAATGATGAACACTGGCTATGGCACCGGATGTTGGGGCATCTAAGCTTCTCACAGATAAGGAAAGCATGCAAATACCAGGCAGCTCGTGGTCTTCCAGACATCAGAATTCCAGATAATAAAATATGAAAATCATGTCAGTTTGGTAAGCAAACCAGAAGTAACTTCCCTAAGAAGGAAGGATCAGCGAGTAGGCCACTTGAGCTTGTCCATATTGATGTATGTGGTCCATCTAGGAAAAGGTCACCTCGGGGAGAAGAATACTTTATATTATTCATTGATGACTATTCAAGGATGGTTTTGGATAGGACTGATGAAGCACAAAGATGAAGCCTTCAAAAAATTCAAATCCTTCAAAGCTTTGGTTGAAAATGAATTAGATCACAAAATTAAATGCCTCATGTCTGATAGAGGTGGGGAGTTTACCTCAAATGAATTTTTCAATTTCTGTGAAGAACATGGAATAAGAAGAGAATCCTCTATAGCCAGGACTCCTTAGCAAAATGGAGTAGTTGAAAGGATGAACAGAATGGTTCAACAAATGGCTTGTGCTATGCTTGATGAGTCTAGAACTCCCGCAACTTTCTGGGGTGAAGCTGAATTTGCTGCAGTTTTTTATTCTCAATAAAACATCCAGGTGAAAAACACTCAAACCCCTCATGAGCTCGGGTATGGTGAGACTCCTTCGGTAAAATATTTCAAAATTTTTGGAAGAAAATGCTATATCAAAAATATTGATGAACATCTTGGCATGTTTGAACCTAGAGCAGATGAAGGAATTCTCCTTGGTTACTCTCCCCACAGCAAAGCATACAAGTGTTATAATAAAAGTCTTGGAAAAATTGTTGAAAGTATTGATGTAGTGGTTGAAGAAGAATAAAACACTCCTAGGCAGGTAAGATCTGAAGATTTCGAAGATGATGAGGACTATCCATCAACATCAAATCAGATTCATTATGAAGAAGAAACCCATGAGGACCCTGAAGAACAAATAAGGATAGAAGGAAAGATTCCATCCAAGTATGTTTAGAAGAGTCATCCAGAATCTCAAATTTTGGGGCAAAAAGAGGCTAGAATACAAACAAGAAAAAAATTGCAGAAGCTTCAAGCTACTTGGCATTACTTTCCTCCACTGAACCACAAAATGTAAGAGAGGCATGCAAATATGAATTTTGGGTCAAGGCAATGCATGAAGAACTTGAGCAGATCGAAAAGAATAACACTTGGGAGTTGGTTCCTAGACCAAAAGATAAGAATGTCATAGGGACAAAATGGATCTTCAAAAGCAATTTGAATGAAAATGGGGAAGTGATTAGAAACAAGGCCATACTTGTTTATAAAGGGTATGCTCAACAAGAAGGAATAGACTTTGAAGAAACTTTTTCTCCCGTTGCTAGACTTGAGGCCATCAGAATGTTCCTTGCTCTCTCTAGCTTTCAGAAGTTCAAAGTATTTCAAATGGACGTGAAATCAACCTTTCTGAATGGAGACTTAGAAGAAGAAGTGTACATTGAGCAGCCAGATGGATTCATCCTTGGTAATGAACCAAATCTTGTATGCATACTAAGGAAGGCTCTCTATGGTCTCAAACAGGCTACAAGGGCTTGGTATTATTGTCTGGACAAATACCTTCATCAACAAGGCTTTTCAAAAGGATCAACAGATAGCAATATTTACATAAAAATTGAAAATAACAAATTGCTAATACTTGTTGTGTATGTAGATGATATCATCTTTGGCAGCAATGAAGAAGCTATGAGTCAAAACTTTGCCTTGGTGATGCAGAAGGAATTCAAAATGTCTTTTCTTGGAGAACTAACATATTTTCTTGGTTTACAAATCCAACAAAATAAAGGTGGTATCTTTTTATCTCAAATCAAGTATCTCAAGCAGATATTGAAGAAGTATGGAATGGAATATTCGAAACCAGTATGCACTCCTATGGTCACAGGATGCAGCCTCCGTGCAGATGATGAATCAACAGCAGTGCATCAACCAACCTATAGGTCCATGATTAGAAGTATGCTCTATTTAATAGGTACCCGACCAGACATCATGCATGCAGTAGGAATGGTTGGAAGATTTCAAGAAAATCCTAAGGAAACTCATCTTCAGGCAGTAAAGAAAATTTTCAAGTATCTTCAAGGAACTCAAAACTATGGCCTATGGTATCCTAAAGATGCAGATCCAGATGCAGATTGGGCTGGAAGCATGGATGATAGAAAAAGCACTAGTGGTGGTGCATTCTTTATGGGTTCTAGATTAGTATCTTGGTTCAACAAGAAAAAAATTCCTATTGCATTATCTACAACTGAAGCAGAATATGTGGTTGTTGCATCCTATTGCACTCAACTCCTTTGGATGATGCAAACCTTGGAGGATTTTCAAATCACTTGTACACCACCTATCTCCATATTATGTGATAATATAAGTGCAAGTAGCATTTCAAAGAACCTAGTCATCCATTCAAAGACCAAGTACATACTGATCAAGTATCATTTTCTTGGGGAACAAGTGCTGGAACAAAAGGTCAAATTGGAATATGTTCCCTCCAAGGAACAAGTTGCTGATATTTTCACCAAACCATTTCCCAGGGAGACATTTGGATACCTCAGACAAAAGCTGGGGGTTGTTGATGCATCATCCTGTTGTTGAATCTTGTCTATTGTACACAGGTGGATACACGTACATTTGTTGGTCTATGTGGGTCGAATGGGTCTATCAAAGATCATCTGGCATAGGTTCAGGGGGAGCATATATCTTCTAATGATGCATTGTTGGCATTATCTTAGAAGTCCTTGGTTTTATTTCTCAAGAGTTTTCTGGTGGAGTAGATCAATGTGTGCTGGTCTGAAGCTTGATTCTGCTAATAATTGTTCTTGTCTCTATGTCATGTAATTATTTTCATATCAAGGTCATGTAACTACCTATTTTGGTTTCCCCACTATGCCTGGGATGAATGAGTTTTGTCAATCTTGTTTATTTCCACTTGGATGGGAGATGAATGTATGTATGAGTCTTGATGATAGGAAGATTATGTATAATGTATGGAGCCATGTTCTTTCTTATCGAACATCTTTTTGCAGACAACATTTCAGCACAGAGCATATACAAAGGGGGAGCTCATTCAGAGTTTTCAACAAGTACTCAGGGGGAGTATGGTTGTCCGCCCCTTTGCCCTTGATGTCAAAGGGGGAAAGTGATTGGTTGTTGTTGCCATCAAGTCCAAAGAGGGAGATTTTTGGCATTATGATACATATGTTGTACTTGATGGCAACCCACTCATCTCATATGATAAATTATAGTGCAGCAAAGTTATTTTCTGGTTCATGGACTTTCACGCAGAGAAAATTTCACGCACTTTCATGCAAAAAAAAAGTTCCTTTCATGAAGAGAACTGTTCATGCACTTTCATGCTAAGAAAAGTTCCTTTCATGCTGAGAAAAGTTCACACACTTTCATGCAAAGAAAAGTTCCTTTCACGCAGAGAAAAGTTCACGCACTTTCATGTAGAGAAAAGTTCCTTTCATGAAGAGAAAAGTTCACACACTTTCATGCAAAGAAAATTTCTTTTCATGTAGAGAAAATTTCACGCACTTTCATGTAGAGAAAAGTGCATGCACATGGGAAATCTTATGGTTGGTTCATGGTATTAGTCCGATATTTTTTGATCCTATGTTTTTGGTTCGTGGTATTGCATCCAAAAGTGTTGATCCGAAGTATTGGGCCCATGGTATTAAATTGTTATGGCTTTTGGTTTGTGGTATTGTGAAAGGCCTAAGGCTATAAAAGAGGAAGGATATCATTTGGCAAGACATCTTCTGAATTATTGAATATCTGATAAAGTGCTAGATCTGGAATACTGTGATTGGGTTATGGTGCAGATCTGGATCTGAATGAAGAAGGAACCTGAGCACAAGGAGAAGGATAAGTTGTATTGATGGGTCAAAATATTAAGGCTGGAATAGTGGTATCTCTATATGATTTTGATCTGTGATATGTGGCAGACGCTCGATCTATAGATCTGATAATCTGGGTCAACTAATATCTGAATGTTTGAAAGAATGAATTTATAGATTTGTACGCAGGTTTCTGAATAGTGAAGTAGCGTACATCTCTTGATTTATGTTCTAGCTGCTTATGTTTATTGCTACAGTGTTCTAGGTTCAGAAGTGGGGTGTGATTACTGTTATTATGATTTAGGTACAGTCGTCAGAGAAGTGTTTTTTTTTATTCAGTTTTGATTGGTGAAAAGGTGATTGGTTGATGCAAAAATTCTTGATGTTTGATTGATGTTATTTGTGGATCTAGTCTGAAAATTTATGAAACGTGGTCCCTGGAAGGAAGAGAAGGTTGTAGTCTTCTACAAGTAGCAGCGTACGTACTAGTATCTCAACTAGTACAATAACTAAGGGGGTTGTAGCTCCCTTCCAGGAGAAGCTGGAAAATAAGAGAGGGTTGTAGCTCTCTGTAGGTAGCAGCCTGCGTACTGGTAAAGGACTACACCAGTACATAATCATTGTAAAAAGAAGTTTCTAATTGAAAAGATAGAGACATATTGCAGCAGGTGGTTTTCACCCACATTGGGTTTCCACCTTATATCTTATGTTCTTGTGTGATTGTCTTCTGCTCTATTTTCCTATTCCTGGTTACTCTTTATATGATCTTGATGCACAGATTAATGTTCAACATCTGTAGAATATTTTAAATTATAAGCCTATATGGTATATGCAGTTTTCCTTATCTGTAGTTGCATATATACGTGGTTTTATCTAACTGAAGTAGTGTATATGTTCTGGGTTTGAAAAAGAAAAGAATTGACCAGAGAATACTGATTCACCCCCCCCCCTTCTCAGTATTATTTCCAACAGTGAGGACTCATGTTTTTCAAATATATAGCTTTGTTGCATGATTTCACCCACAAGTGTAGAGGTAGGCCCTGATCATGCATCATCACCCGTGCATCTCCAAAAATACTTTTTTTCTTCCTCTCATTCACCCCATTTTGTTGTGCATTATGGGGTGCTTCCAACTCCCTTCGAATTCCTTCCTTTGCACATAAATTTTTAAACACATTCAACATGTACTCACCACGGTTATCACTCATAAGAGCCTTCACTATTTTGTCATTTTCCTTCTCAACAAGTGCTTTAAACTCAACAAATTTGGAGAATGTATGGTCTTTCTTATGCATGAAAAAAATCTAGCACTTACATGAGAAATCATCTGCAAATATAACATAATACATGTGCTTAGTAGGGGAGTTTGTTGAGAAAGGTAAATAGGCATTAGAGTCGATCCTTTCAGGGATTTCATGCACCCTCCTATACTGATCATTGAAGGTGGATTTGTGTATTTCACTAAAGTACACCTTTTTGCCTGTGTTTTCCTACTCTAGTGCTCTTTTTGGGAGACCTATGGTGATCTGCTACATGATCTTCAAAGCTTCATAACGCAAATGACCATGTCTTTTCTACCATAATTAGTCGACATATTGGCTTTGCACCTTCTCTACCTTTGTGTTCAAAGTAGCACAGTCTTCCACATCCAATCTATAGAGGTTCTCCATTCAAATCCCTATCTTCTTCCCTTGTCCCATGGAAATTTGTCAAGGAATTTCTTTCCTTTGTTGAATATTACATCATAGCCATGGCATTCCAACACCGTGACAGAAACCAGATTCTTCCTTAGGCTTGGTATAAACATCACATCCTTGAGCATGAGAGGGGAGCTCGACTCTTTCTAAAAGGTGACAACCAGTCCTACTATACCTCCCATCATATCCCACATTGATGTGCATTTGGAGATCCTTCTCCTCCATATCAATAAAGAAATACATGTTTCCCATCATATGGAATGAGACACCAATGTCGAGGTACCACACACTTTGCATTACTGTGCTTTCCATGCATGAAATGAGAGTAAAATCAAGCTTGAATTGTGAATCTAGAGCTTCCATTTCTACTCCTCCTAATGTCTTATTTCTTGTCTTCTTGTGTGGAGATTTCGTGGCATAATGTAGGAATTCATGACAATGAAAGCACTTGATTCTCGAAAAGTATTTCTTCTTTCCCCCTTGACTCAAATTTTCTTTGGGTTGGGATTTTTTCCCTTTCCCTTTCTTTTCCTTTCTAGCCAAGGCACAGTTCTCCTTATCCTTAACCTTGGATGAGGTCCCATCTTTGTTGCTCTGCCTTATTTTTTCCTGCATCAGATTAGACCATAACCACTCCCAATGTGGTAGTTTCTCTCTACCATTTATGGAATTTTGATAACTATGGCAACTCTTGAGAAGGTACAAGAGTGCTAGAGATACCAAATCTTCTTCGGGGACAGTAACACCAATCCTGCTAAGTTCATCACTATACTATGTAAACCCATTCAGGTACTGCAGGATTGTTTCATTCTTTTGCATATTGATGTTTCGAAGCTTGTCCTTGAGTGCTAGCCTCCTGTGGTCACTACTATTCTGGAATAAATCTACTGATTCTTGCCACATCTCATACAGAGTATTTTTCCCATGGAAATTAGAGACAATATGGTCTCGTATTCCCTCCAATATAATTTTTCTCACCTTCGCAACACACTTCTTCTCTTCTCCTAGATTCTAAGCATCAGTTCTCATTGGTTTCAAAACATCATTATCAATGCATTTCTTCAACTCATTATCCTTTAATACTTCCTAAATCTGTTCCTTTCATGCAACATAATTTGAGCTTCGCACAAGGGAATACTCGAGCCTTAGTCCATTGAAATTCATCTTCTTAGTCCTAAAGAAATCCTGCAAACTAATCTACAACCTCGAATCTGCCTACAATGACAACTTCGAAATATTTTCTCTACTATGAATCTAGCTAGGATACCATGTAGAAATTAATGTGTATATCCTAAACTTCTCATGAAATTTACTAAATCACAAGACTAGAATCTACTCTACTAATCTGGTGAATAAAATTCACGATCAAGAACAAAAATCAATAACATGCATCAATATTCAACAAACATACACATATATTTATCTAGGGGAAAACAACTGCTCAAAACCCCTTACTATCTATATTGCATTAATCAAAGAATCTGGATGAACACAATATGATATGCTCAACCTTAAGATCAACATGCACCTATATCTTCTATCCTCTGTCAGATAGATTGAACTTGGCCAATACTTAGCCAAATTTTCAAGCCTCAAAGCTCTTATTTCCTTGCACTCTTCCTTATGGAATTAGCCCCTATTATTTAGGGAATTCCTTAATGTACAATGCACAATTCCTTTAGGTCCTTCTCTGATTGAATGCATGACCTGTACAACTTGGAACAATTTACAACTGATAGTACACTACCCTTGAACTCTACTCTCAACTGGGTAACTTGAATTCTATGCATGTATGAGTTAATTTAGGTTGATTTAACAATTCACTGGGTGAACACTAAACTTACGCCCTAGTGCTAGACCTCCCATTATTTCCTCCAACAATTGGAACTAGTTTAACTAACATTAACTCATTTTAACTAAATTAAATTGTTACAAGTAAAATTAAATCAACCTAGGCTCCTAAAATTTAGGAATCACTATACGTAACTCAATTACATTCCCCCAACTCGAATTAACTAATATAACTGAGTGATAAAAACTATTTCAACTTAGTTAACTTATTCAAGTCGTCTATTGATGTGGAATTTCAAATTTCTCCTAATTTAATCATGGGAACATTGAAATTAAGAATTTTCTTGCTGCATTTTCAACAACATAATCCCTCTTGGTTGAATGTCTTAGTTAGTGATGCTAATGCCTAACAACACCCTTATATTACTTTGAACTTTTGGCATCCCCCCTCTTAACTTGAGAATTGTGTTCCTCTACCTACCTTGAATTAGATCTCTCATTCATATACCTTTGTAAATGATTTATGATTTGGAAAATTTAAGTATTATTATGGTGTTTCTATTTAATCAACCTTTCATTATCATCCATATAACTAAGTACCTCCATTTTGATACTCCTCTTGGTATCATCTACCCCTTCCATGTCTATTTTACTTTGTATCAACATTACCCCTGCTGACATTCATATCTATGATCTCTTCTTCATGGTTGTAGGACTTATGAGCATCATCCATACTCTTGTTCCTTGTGTTCAACATTGTCCTATAAAACACTAGATGCCTTCTATTTTTTTCCTAAGGAAATTGCTATCCAAATCAAAACCATAGTTTAATAGATGTGTCAATTTGATAAACCAAACTGGCATAAATAAGTGGTGGAATCTTGAATATTCACCTTTAATCAACATATGGGTTAAATAATTGGGTATAAAGGGATCAAATAAGCACTCCCAACATATTTCACAAATTATAATCAAAATTTCGCCAAAATTTTAATTTTTGCAAGAGAAAGTTACAACACTAAGAATTGATATACAAGTCAATGAGATCACACTTATTGATGAACGAACCTAAGGAACTCAACAACCTTATATAGAGAAGATAAACAAATTGTAGATATACTCTATAACTATCACTTAAACTCGCTATCTTTCACCCATAGAAGCCCGAAGTTGCAACCTAGGCTTTGATATGACTTTGTAACAACCATAGGCTCCCATTAGCACATATTACCATCCCTATGACCTAACCTCTAAAATTTTTTGTTGAATTAGATTAATATGAGTTATTTTATGCATGTCTAATACACTAATCATGTAATGCACACATGCACATCAACATAAAATCATGATTGATGTATATTAAATTTTTAACCATATGGTTCATTCGTAAATAAACGAAATGATCACAATAGAAAAACACATAAACATAATAATAAATAATTATCTCAAATTTGAAGCACCAAATATCTATAGACCTTAGAATTTCCACCCAGCTATAAAATGTGTTTCTCATAATTTCTTAGGAATGGGTCACTCCCAAGTTGGGGCTACGACTCCACAAGGAAAACGGGCCACCTAAAGTCAACTATGGTCCTTAGTTGTAGCAAAAATGAAACAAGCCAAGGTACTTGAGTCCACTAACCTCCAATTGACAGTATATTGTCCCCCACTATCTTAAGCAACCCAAGGTAGTGCACCCATTGTTTGCAACTGCAGTCCATCAGGCTATGCCACCATAGTTTTAGAGTTCCCAACTCAAGATGGATAGGGATTCTCCAGCCTTGTGGCTTCCAAGAGTTCCAATTGTTTATATGAATCTCTTAGTACCTTGCTAGCCTCACAATAGCGAAACCTATCCCCATATCCCCCGAATCCACCTAAAATTTGTAGGGTAACAAAATAATAGGCTCACACTATTCTCCACTCTAGGGACTCTAAAAATATTCGTGGTTATATTGATGGAATTAAATGATTAGAAAATGAATTGTACAACACTAAAATTCCCCTTTTTATGTGCATATATCCTTTTTGAAAAGTAACAGTTCATGAAGTCCATATATGGACTTAGAATTAAAAAACATGTCACTTTTTTACTTTAGGCATATTTTAATAATGGCTTACCCCCTATGCTTAAGCCCCCTCATCACTTATCTCATATCTCCTTTTCCCACTCATGGAGTCCTATCCCCCATAGTCTCTTTTAATACTTGGTCTACAACAATGATGTATTTTTTAACTTACATATTTATAAAGTTAGATTCTTTGGTATTTTAGCACATAGGCTCACCTTCCTGCAATCACATAGGCACTTTGGCCTAAAAAAAATGCACATGCACACACAAGGGAAGACATGCCTAAAAACACTTCCCATCTTACTAGCCTAAACATGATATGTACAATACAAAATAGGTCATCCTTGTGGTGTTATACCTTGAATAGCTAAAATTTTGTCTTTGTGGTCAAATTTTAATATTATTTTACTTTTATCCAATTTTTAATAGGTAGTAGTCAAATTAATTTCATTTTTATACAATTAGGGCCACTTATTGGTGTCGTGTCCACAAGTGTTAAGGACTATGCTCAATGCCAAAATTAAAGGTTAGCTAAGGTAATCCAAAATGTGATTTTTCCCGGATGCGAGTGATTTCAGTGGGCATTAATGGAGGCTTTATTGAATGCCGACGCTCGGCCTTGCCAGCAGCTGGCCAGCGCAACTTCCCACAACATTTCCTGGCTCAAGCTGGTACATTTCAATTGCAATCAGATACGAAGGTAGATGAATATTAATGTTCACATCCACCGAGACGTGGTTGGTGATGTTATTGTAATGGAGTTCTCGATTTTCAATTTCAGTGTTTGTGCCCCATCTCATTCTTGTTGTGGGCCTTCTGTTGGTCTCCCTTGCAGATTTTCATTCTTTGAATATCTGAATAGGCTCCGAGCAACTCTTCACTCTCATTTTGGGGTGCCCTGCTCCCAAACTAGGTCCTATTCTCCAAGCTTTTCTCTGACTCTTGTTGTGCAGTATTTTTCCCGACATTCTCCTTTCACTCTCTGTGCTTCTGTGCTTTCCCTGGGTGCCTTACCATGGTCTAGCATAGAATGAGAAGCCATCATGGTGGAAACATAGGGGGTCATGCAAGGTTTCGGACTGCTCCTGTTGTGGCTCATCTTGAGCACAATGTTTCTCTGCCTTCGTCCCAAGTGCCTTCTCCCACGTCCAGCCCTGCTAGAAATCCCTTCCAGCATAACACATTTCATTCCACCTACTTTACATTTCAGAGCAGATTAAATTATCCCACCGTTACTACTAATATCACCATAATTCTCTCTGAGGAAGAAAATATGGTTCCTCCTCCGGCGACTAACTTTGTTGAGCATCCTCAGGGTGTTCTCAGAGGTGCGGCTAGCCTTGGTTCTCGTCAGACTTTGAGTGATGATGGAAAGGTGGAGGGGTGTGGCGCTTCACATGCTGAGGAGGAGAAGCCCAGCGCTTCACAGACACCTGAGGGCAACTTGCCTATGGTCAATGTTACATTGGCTTTTGCTGCCAGTTCCAGTGGCACCCGTCCTAGGTCGGGTCCTTGAGATGGCAACGACTTGGGAGATATGGAACAAGATGGTGTTAATTGGTACGACTATGCTTGCCCTGTCATCAAGGAACAATTGGACTAGGACATCCCTATGTAATGCCACGTGGTCTCATACCTATCTACTCAGTTTCTTCCTTGGGGTCGTGGGTCAGGTTCGACCTCTTATGTCTTTTGTTCAGGCTCTGTTTTGGTAGTCTGGCAAGCTGCTTCAATTTCTTGGTAACCCGAAAGTTTACGATTCTGGTTCTGCTCAGGTGGTTAGGAAATCTGGTTCTTTGACTTTTTCTATAAGCTTGGTCCTTTTGATGCTTCAAAAGGTTTATCCTATTTTTTTCTCCTTGGTTTACCAGTATATGTCAGGCCTATATGGCTGGTTTTCGCATCACTGTAATGGTCTTTTTCCAAGTTTGGGATGGCTTAGTCTCTCAAGGACAACACTCATATGCTCCTGTTTGAGGCCTCTACCTCTTTGTAACTATATTTTCCTCTTTACTTAATAGAATTAGTCTTTAATTAGAAAGAAAAGAATCCAAAATGTGATTTTTATTGGCCTTCTTGTATGTAATGTTTAGGTGGAATTATTGTAGTTACATGGATCAATTTTGATGGTGGTCATTTTGTAAATTTCCTTCCATCTACGTGAATTATAGGAGATTTTGATTAATGTAGATAAACATATCCTTCCCTAGAATGTAATGCTTCCATTAGTGGTAGGCTTTCATAATGGATTATATCTCTTTTTCATAAGTGGGTCACTTTTGAGCTACATCAAAGAGTGTCTGAATATGATAGATCACTAGATGCCCATGCCATAGTGAGGACTACATGAAAACCCCAATTTGAAACATTTATCTCTATCTCAAAGGGATAAGGCTTTGATAGAGAGAGCATTGGTGCCAAAAAGGTGTGATGTATTAGATCCTTGAATCATTTATGTTATGACTTAGCCCAAAACAACTTGGATTTGGCTCAGCTCTTTGTCACATGGTTTAGGGCCCAAGTGATATGATATAACCCCATCATGAACTAGTGATACAATCTGGTCGATGAGCCTCATAAATGGGTAATTATATGGGCTAATTGTACCTCATAACCTAGTCAAATCAACCATTCTCTTAGCTTACTATATGGTTTTCTGACTATATTTATGCTTATGGAGTGAGTTGAGTTAGTTATGATGCCATGTGGTCTGACATGTGTTTAATGCATACTATTGATGAATTTTGAGGTCAAAGTCAAGGATCCAGTGGAAAAATGGTAAACATAACACAAAGTGGACTAAGGAGAGGACTTATAGGAGGGAATCCCCTCATTTATTACTCCTCACTTCGAATTCACCTTGATTCCTCTCGGAGTACAAGCAGCCGAATCATGCATTAAGAAGGCATTCGAGCAAGTGGAGGATGCCTGATGATTATCTCGATTTTTGGGAGAAAAGCCTCCTTGATTTAAAGGAAGTTGTTGCTAGCTTCATTGGTATAAATAGAGGTGCCTAGGGCCTCACTAGGGTCAGATTTTTGTTGAATGTTTGCTTATGTAAACTCTGCTCCAACTTCTTGCTTATTATTTTGTGACAGTTTCATGTAATCCTGCTATTGTTTTGGAAATAAAGATGGAATCCCTTTTGAGCTAGCACTGAGTTACCTTAGAGGGCTGAAGCTCTTGGGTGAGGGCCCAATACAAGTATCCAAGCTCCTCTTTACTTGTATTTGTATGTTTCATTTTAGTTTGTAGATTAGGTTGTTGTCAGATGTATTTCTTTTATGGTTAAGAATAGGTTGCTTTTGATGAGTCAATAATTTTCTTCCATTTGTGCTTTCTATAGCAGGTTAAGTAGTGATAAAAATAATATTCAAAATGCTAGCAAGAGTGCCTTGGCCTCTCTTCCTCCCTTTGGGACCATGATTTGAGGCAAATACCCTCTTGCTACTCCAAAAACATAGATTTTCCTCCTGCATAGGACTTCTAGTGTTTGCAACTTTTTAGTAGGTTAGTAGTCTAGTTCTACTTTGCTTCAGATATTCTTCATCATGCTCACTTCTTTATTTTAAATAGTCTTCTTTCATGCTTTCTCTTCTTGCAACATTTCTCAGCGTTTCCTTTCATAGATCATAGTTTAGACTATTTTGATACAAAATTTTGTTTTCCTAAATGCACTCATTTCATTGCTTGCTTGATTTCCTTGGTTGAATGTCCATTTGTTTATGCAGTAGATCTCTTCTAGCAGTAGGCCAGCATATCATCCATCCCATATTCCAACTGATCCATGCCCTATAGGTCACCCAAGTCTCCCCTCAATTCTGCCTTAGTTTCCTGCATTTTCCATAGAGCTTTTCCTCTCTCCTTGAGCAAACCCAATCATCTTTCTCTTTCCTGGTGATTCTTGGTAAACCCTAGGTTCCCTAACACCTCATTCCAACCTTCATCCACCTTTTACACCCACTCTCACACCCTCAAAACAGTGAAAATGTCTCTCGGACTCCTCTTGTAGGCCTCATGTAGTTGCCCTATTTTCCTTGTATAGATTTCCTATGTCCTCCTCTAGGTTTTCCTATAGGCCTTCTTTTTAAGGCCGAGTATGGGAAAAGCCTCCAGAAGGTCACCTGAGACCTCCTAGGACCCATCCACACCATCCTACATCCTCTCAAGTCTCAAAACCACCCTCCAACACCACCTATTTGTTGCCACATTCACACACAATAAATTACATCCATGTCAAATTCACATAAAAATACATAAAAATCCAAAAGGATGTTTTTTGCTTATTTACATCCAAAAATAGCATAGTTAGATGTTGTTTAATTCCTTGAATAGGTAATGGCATTTATTTCATGGTTTTTATAGTGCTTTCTGCAAAAGTAGGATTAGTTGGTTAATTAGGGTTTACTAGGTTTCCTTTACATTTTAGTCTTTCTCCTTTCTGCAGTTAGAGTAGCATTTGTAGAGTAATCTTTCTCTCCTTTCATCATCAAATATAGAGTTTCTTCTGGAATTCATAGAATTTGGCTTGAGCTCCTAGTGATCTTGCGCTAATTGACCAAGTGACAACCTACAGTAAGAACTAGTACCTATGCATACAACACCATTGCTTCCAAGTTTGTTACGAACTACTAGGTTGATAATAGTAAAGTAGGCTACCCAAGAGTTATAGCATTATTGCTGCAATACTTGTGCTAACCACTTTTTGGCACCGTTTTCAAGGAAGCATAAGAGTATTCTGTGATTACTGCTTTCTTGTATCTTCTATTGCAAAATTCTACTCATAGTTTATTTCAGCAAAAGTAGACTAGTCATTTCTCTTCTTTGACATTCTACATTTCCTTGCTTTCCTCTCCAATTCTGCAAATTTCATTTAGGCAAGTTCATTTCAGCTAGTTGCAATTTGTTTTGTTCAATCAATTTCAGTATTTGCAGGTACTATCAGTGTGGGGAAAAAGAAACAAAAACCAACCAAAAAGGATTTTCTTTCATGCCTTGTAGGAATAGAGAGCACAAGAAAAAAATTTCCCAACACCCCCACTGCTTCACACGGCTAGCCTTCTCTCTTCTTTGGTAGCTGCAATTAAGAAGAACCCTTAGGTGAACAACAAGACATATTTGAAGAACCTATAGGGGAAGAATAAGAAGAAAACATTCCTTTGGAGCCAATAGATGAACACAAAAATGCTAGGGAGAATGGAGAGAGAATAGAAGGTACCTTTCCCATTCAGGAGACCAATGGGGACACCAAAATGAAGAATATAAGACCTTCCACCCTACCTCATTTCCATGGTTTGACTACAGAAGATCCTAACACCTTTTTATTTGTGTTTTTTGTTATTTTTCGAACCTATGACTATGCAAAAGATGAGCAAAAGTTGAAAATGTTCCATTTTACTCTCAAGGATGCAGCACTACGCTGGTTCATGGGATTACTTAGCAATAGAATCACAACTTGGGCTCAGATGAAGCAAGCCTTAACAACAAGTATCAAGACTATTGTAGGTCAAAAGATGCTAAAGAATATTTTTTCTGAATGACCATAGGAAGTGATGAGTCCCTGGAGGACTATGAAGAGAGGTTCCAGCTCAGTTACAAAAGGGTTGGGTGTACACTTCATCCTGAGTCTTTGAAGCTGGTCCTACTCAGGGGAATTGAGGAAGACCTTTTAGACACCCTCCATCTATTGGCTGGGGGAGACATCTACCAACTATCCTATGAAAACATAAAGATTGTTTTTATAAACCATTCTAGAGTAGCCAGAAAGAAAGGTAGGGGGAGTCAACCCATAGCCAGTACCTCTTCCTCTAACTCATCCATTAAAGGAGAAATTGGAAACATGCTGGAAGTCTTCAAGAGTGAGATGCTGCAGACTCTTACCATGCAAATGGATACCTTACATATAAAAAGGAAACAAGAGGAAGCAAAGAGGGATTTGGCCACTTTTTTCCCTAGATGCACCAGGAGGCATTCTAGGAATGAATTGCCATTGAACTCTATAGAGGATTGTTCAGTCTATGAAGAAAATCATTCTACAGATAAGTGCCCTTCCTTACCTAAACTTAAAGTTGTATATCAAGGGGCTAAGGGAGTCACTGAACAACTCTATTACATAAACCAAAGGAGGCCACATGGACCTAGACCATACCAGCAGGGGGTGCAAGGGACATCTCAGGCATACTACAACTCCAACCAAGTGACTTCCATACCTTCTTGGGGCCCCCTTGCTCATCCTTCCTAGTCCACACCTCCTCCTTGATCCTTCACATCTCAATACCATGCCCAACTAGCTACCATTCATTTCAATCCTATGCTCAACCACAACCTCAGTAGAATGCACCTCATCAAGGGCGGATGCCCCAATACAAATATCTTCTTGCTCTTTTACCTCCACCACCTACCCAACCAAAACCACTACCTCCTGCTCCGCCAAACCAACCCTAAATGCCTACCCAACCAAATCGAAACTTGAACAATAGATAGGCTCAACAAGTGTATAGTGGGGAACCATCATGCCCAACATATGTTATGGAGATTCAGGAAATTAACTTGTGATCTAGCAAATTTCTCCCAGATAGCCAACCTCCACCCAGGGAGGTTGAGGAAGATAAAGAGGAAAGTGAACCTAAAGCAATTCCACCCTTTCCCAAGAGACCATCCGTGACAGTCTAGCCTACCCCAGGAGAAACTGAACTCTTGGGAGAATTGAAACATTTATGTGTGAAGATACCACTTCTCCAAGCCATAAAAGATGTCCCTATCTACAATAGGTTGATCAAATAGAAGTGCTTTAGGCATCCAGGAAGGCACAAGAGAGATGCCCCAACTATCAATGTCATAGGGCAACTGTCTGACCTGATGTTAGGGTAGGTAATTTGTCCAAAATATCTGGACCCTGGCAGCCCAGTAGTTGATGTCCACATCAATGGCACCATGATCCCACAAACCTTGATTGGTCTGGGAGCTGCCATTAATGTGATGAAAAATAATACAATGCTCAAACTTAACCTCCAGGGCTCCTTGAGGAAGACCATGACCGTGCTATAGCTAGCAAACTGCTCCACTGTGATCGTTCAGGGGATTGTGGAAGATGTGATGGTCTCGATTGATTCTTGGGAGTACCCTGTTGATTTATTAGTTCTCCAGCCAAAGGCAAAGCTCATTGGGTATCCTCTCATTCTGGGAAGACCCTGGTTGGCTACCTCTGATGACTACATCAGCTGTCGAGCTAGGAACATGACCTTAAAGAACGGGCACATGTCCAAGCAGTTAATCATATATCCTCTTGCCCAACCCTTGCTAGAACATGATCTACCTCTCTGGCTGGAGAAGGAAGATGCGGATGAAGTCCATTTTGCACCACTTTGTGCATTAGAAATCGCCATGGGGGGAACAACAAGATTAGGATGATATGACTAAAAATATGATTCAAAATCCACCTCTAAATGTATCACCATTAGAGGACATAGTAAAGAAACCCAAAACAACCCCTCAACTGATCTTTGTGTGGCTGACTCCACTTCTCTCCATGTTAAGAATATAGAATTTGGCCTAGAAAGAACCTTGAAAATCAATCTATCCCTATCCATTTCCCAGGAACAGGAAATGTGTAGCCTACTTAGAAAACACCTAGATGCCTTTGCCTGCAGTTTAAAGGAGATGAAGGGAGTGCACCCTTCAATATGTACCCATCATATATATACATCAAGGAGGATTGCAAGCCAGCTAGGTAGCCTCAAAGGAGGATGAATCTAGCACTTAACTATATTGTTAAGGAAGAACTACAGAAATTGCTTGAAGCAGGATTCATCTATCCCATCTCTGACAGTTAATGGGTCTCTCCTTTGGTGCTAGTGCCAAAGAAAAATGGTAAGTGGAGAATCTGTGTTGACTATCGAGAATTGAACAAAGCCACTAAAAAGGACCATTTTCCTTTACCTTTCATAGATCAATTGTTAGACAGTCTGGCAAGGAAAACATTTTTCTCTTTCTTAGATGGGTTCAACAGGTAGAATCAGATTCAAATCAGCCCAAAAGACCAAGATAAGACCACCTTCACTTGTCCTTGATCCGGATTTAAACAGGAATGCAACAAATTACAGAGATAACCATATACACAAATATGCAGTGGAAATAATACTTCATTTCATTAATGGAAAATACTAAAATATGCTTACAATCAGAAATAGAAATAAACTAGCTAGGGCGATGGTAGCTTATCTCTGAGAAGAGATGTGATGGCTACATGCCTCTGAACTGAGTTACAATGAGGCTCGAAGGCTTATTTATTGTTGAGAAAACAACGGAAAACCCTTAACATTCCAAAACCTAACCCTAGGAGATGAAACGCCAAACTATGGGCCCCGTTTGGGGGTAAGTTGGTACATCAACTTCCCGGGGTCATAACTTTGGCATATGATCTCCGTTTGACGTGTACAATAGCTCATTAGAAAGATCTATCCGAGCACTATCATTTTTGGAACGGGCAACACCGATGTTGACCCCGCATTCCCCAAAAAACGTCGTTTAGGGCCTCAAAACGGCTCCGGAAGTTCAGGACCCGAAAAACTGCTAATAATATTAAGTTGTGCTACAATTAAGGAAACTGAAAATGCTGAAAGAGACAATGATGGGGGTCTAGATGGACTTGGTAGGTGGCCACCAATATCCACCTGGATCATTCCTCCC
>APFE030410750.1:166843-185502 GCA_000404065.3 Pinus taeda | reverse complement strand
CAACTTCCCGGGGTCGTAACTTTAGCATATGATCTCCATTTGACGCGTACAATAGCTCATTAGAAATATCTATTCGAGCACTATCATTGTTGGAACGAGCAACACCGGTCCATGTTCCATGGACCCGTGTTGCCCCCAGATTCACCAAAAAACGTCGTTTAGGGCCTCAAAACAGCTCCAGAAGTTCAGGACCCGGAAAACTGCTAAAAATAGTAAGTTGTGCTACAATTAAGGAAACTGAAAATGCTGAGAAAGACAATGGTGGGGGTCCAAGTGGACTTGGCAGGTGGCCACCAATATCCACCTGGATCAGTCCTTGGGGTACTTTTGCATACTAGGTCCTTCCTTTTGTTTTGTGCAATGCTCCAGCCACTTTCCAAAGGGCAGTATTGAGAATATTTTTTGAATTAGTTGATGATGCAGTAGAGATATACATGGATGAATTTTCTCCTTATGGCTCTGACTTTCAGGATACTTTATCTAACCTAGGAAAAGTTCTAGACAAGTGTATTGAGATAAACCTGTCCCTTAATCAAGAAAAACGTGGATTTTTGATGACTGAAAGGACCGTGCTAGGTCATGCAATATCTCAACAAGGACTATAGTTTGACTTGAACAAATTTTCCATCATCCAAAGGTCCCACCTCCTCAAACGGTGAGAGATGTCAAAATTTTCCTAGGATTAGTTGGGTATTACAGGAGGTTCATTAAAGATTTCAGCAAGCTAGCCTCTCCTTTGTTTGGCCTCTTAGGCAAAGATATCGAATTCATATGGTCAAACAACTATCAAGAAGCCCTAGATACCTTGAAGAGTATGCTCATGACTACCCTAGGTCTGAGAGGCCCAAACTGGGCCCTAACATTCCACATTCACATAGATGCCTCGAACAAAGAAATAGGAGCATCTTTAGGACAAATTGATGAAAAGTTACCTTATGCCATATACTTTATAAGAAAAAACTTTTCAAAGGGAAAGCTAAACTATACAGTGACCGAGAAGGAACTCCTAATTGTTGTGAATTCCTTAAACAAATTCAGACATTATATCACAGGTTATAAAACCTTTGTGCACATTGATCATGCTTCAATTAGATATTTAATGAACAAACTAGATGAAAATGCTCACATTATTAGATGGATGCTTTTGCTACACCAGATTGATTTGACCATTATTTATAGGCTTGGTAAATAAAATGTTGCTAACTTTTTTTCTACAGTAAATTTGCCTGTAGGTGAAGAAGGAATGGTGGATGATCAAATGCCAGATGATCATCTGTTTTCTATCTAAGTACTCTCTCCATGGTTTGCTGATATAGCAAACTACTTGGTTTCAACACAGTTCCCACCACACCTATCCTCAAAAGCGAAGAGCAAGATAGTAAGGAAAAACGCCACTTTCACCTAGATTGGGGGCAATCTCTTCAAACTTGGCCCAGATTAGATCTTGAGAAGATGTGTCAGGGAGGAGGAAGTCTTTGACATCCTCCTGGCCTATCATGACGGGCCTTTGGATGTCGTTTTATAGCAGAAAGAACTACCTTAAAGATATTGCAAGCATGCTACTACTAGTCCACTCTTCATCAGGATGTGAGAAGAGATACCAGCCAATGTGATTGGTGTTAGAGGATGGGGAAACATACTCCAAAGGATGACATACCAATGTAACCTCAAGTGAAATTTGAGCCATTTGAGAAGTGGGGCATGGAATTTGTGGGTCCTATCAACCCTCCTTCAAAGCAGAAAAAATACATCATTATGTGCACCAATTACCTGACAATGCAGGCAAAAACAAAATCAATTAAAGTAGTGACAAAGGAAAAAGTAGCTAAGTTTTTAAGAGGAAACATATTCTACAAGTTCGAGTATCCAAGAGTGTTGGTCATAGATCAAGGTAGTCAATTCACTTCCAATTGGATTGAAGGCCCGCTCACACATTATGGAATCAAGCATAGGACTTCGACCCCTTACCATCCACAAGCCAATGGGTATGTGGAGGTCACTAGCAGAGCATTGGAAGGGATCCTAATAAAGGTAGTGAGTAGTAGTAGAAAAGACTGGGCAGATAGATTAGTTGAGGCCACTTGGACCTACAACACAACATGGAAGGTCACCACAGGGTTCACACCCTATGAGCTGGTCTATGGGAAGAAGGCTTTGCTGTAAATAGAATTTGAATTCAATACCCTAAGGATGGTAGCTCAGCTGGACCTATACCTCAGCCATGCACAGAAAGAAAGATTACTTCAGCTCGATGGATTAGATGAACATAGATTGTAGGCCTTTCTCCATATAGAGGTAGTTCAACTTCAGAGAAAGATATGGCATGATAAAAATATCAAGGAAAAGAAGTTCTAGGAGGGATATTGGGCACTACTCTATGGCTAGGACAAGGCAAGCTAAGGACAAGATAAGGACAAGATGGCTAGGACAAGGCAAGCTAAGGACAAGATAAGGACAAGATGGCTAGGACCCTACATTGTGGAGAAATGCAATGACAATGGTTCAGTTTTGATTAGAACCATTGATGATGAAGCCATCCCCATGCTTGTCAATGGAGACCAGTTGAAATTCTACAAGAAACCCCTCTACAAGCGAGAGTCCATTGAAGATTTGAAGAAGACAGTGATGGTAGTGGAGCATGTCTTAGCCTCCACTTCACCCACTCACTAAAGAAAAAGAAAAAAAATAAAAAAAAAGGACTCAAGTGAAAACCTCCATGAGGTGTTTGAGTCCCATCATTGGTTTGAAAACCTCTTCTGAGGCAGCATAGTGATGTCAAAAAACAAAAAAAGAGAAAAAATAAGATCCCTGGGTGAAAACATCCCGTGGAGGCACCTAGCAGAGGAAATTAGAGTGAAAACCTACCTGAGGCGTCCTAGTTATTTCCAAAAAAAAGAAGAAAAAAAGAAGAGAAAAAGAAAAGTGAATTTTCATTTTCATTGCAGGTTGCAAGAGGACTACAGGAAGCAGAAAAAGGTGCCAAGGGAGCCTTGACATCCACACCAATACCTATCCTACCTTCCCACACTTTTCTCCATCATTTTTGGCATTTCTTTCACTCCACTGTGCTTCTTTTTCAAAAATTGTGTTTTTTACAGGAGGCTCTGTGTTTTCTACAGGAGGCTCTTGTAGGAATTACAGAGAGCTAGAAATGGATATAAAACGCAATTTGAGGGAAAGGGAAGCTTCACGAGGAACCTATAAACCCTCTTAGATTCTTCAAACCTCCTTGTCATCATTTCCAAGTCTGCATCACACCCCAAGTATCATTCTTCTTCTTGTCCAAGAAAAACACAGGAGAAAACAGTTTTTCAGGAAAATAAAAAAAACAAAAGATAAGAGAGGAAGAAGCACCATCCACCTCACCTGAAGCCTACATATTACCTCTCCATCTCTATCTACATCTCTGGAATCCTCCTCAAAGCTCCAAACATATAAAGAAGTTGAAGTTTCAAGGGGAGAAACAACTACATAAGCTCCTGTAGGAAATCCTATAGTAGCTGATCCCATCAAAACCCAGCACCAGCAGCAAGAGAATGCACACATAAAGGTTGAGAAGGCACCTAAAGCTCAGATCCAGCTAGAGAAGAAACTGTACAAGACACAGCCACACATCAGCAAGTAGACAGCATGCATAAAAATAAATAAAGTCATGCAGCAAAGAGAGAGTCATAGCACCTCACAACAAATACATTCAGAGCATAGGTAAGTAACTAACCCGCTCCTCTATTTGCATTTGTGTAATTAGAGGTCATGCAAAAGTAGCAAGATGGTTGAGGTTGAATGAGAGAAAGATGGCCAGTTAACTTGGCCACCTTCATCTGGTTGACTCCACTCATCCAAGATGTTACCCACACGTGCGTACAACCAACTCAAGAAAAAGATGTCAAGGACAAGTAGTGGAGGAAGTGTGAACTCCGACGCAATCATGAGGAATGATTACGAGGAGGGGCCATGATGACAAGGTAGGTGGGGACCAATGGTCTAAATATGGCCAATGTATACTTTGATAGCTTACACGCCATCATTGGAAATATCCATAAAGGGTAATAAGTACTCCTCCCCAAGCACTCTCACCACCTTTTCCTTCATTCTCTCCTCGTAACTCAGCTACAGTAGTCTCCTTGTGCCCCCACAGCCTCGTAACCATTGTCCTCCATCGATCTCTCCCATATTCCTACTCTCGACATTTTCTACAGGAGCACTTACAAGTTCTATAGAAGCACCTACAAGAATTCTACAGGAGGGACAACAGGGTTCTACAGGAGGGGTAGCGAGTTGTTTGGAAGGGAGAAAACATGAATTTTAGCATGATTTTCGTTTTGAGGAGGTAGGTTCCATACATGCCCCCATTGAATATCAATATATGCAAGAAGTGGGTTCAATTTTAGGAGGAAATAAAGTCTTTAGGAGGAGAAAATACATAAAAAATTTCCGCTTATTTAACAAAAAAAAAAACACACAATCTCCTTTCTTTCTTTGTTTTTCTCAAAAAAATTTGTCTCCATCTCCACATTTGGTTTCCCAAAAAAAAGTATAAACAAAATGACAGGAGTGTTTATGAGAAAGGAGCCCACTAACTCCACTAGGCTCCATCCACATCCACAAGTGGCTAGCATCTTCACCAAGGCAAATTGGATGAATTTATTTGAAAAATTTCGAGGGTTTGATGAGGAGATTGCCCAATAGTTTGCTCTCTCTCTGGTACCCCACACAAGAACTCATGCCATTGTCACTGCTAAAGGTCTTTCCATGGAGATAACCCCTGAATTTATCAGTAGGGTCACTACCCTTCCTCTTGGGCTGCCCTGGAGTAAGAATGAGAAACCAATTGGCTAGGCTGCCAAGAAAAGCTTTTTCCAAAACAATTAAACCCCTGTAGAGGATAAAAATGGCATTAGAAGGGCTAATGTACCATATCCTTGGGATAAGGTTAGCTATCAAATAATCAAATTCATTTCCTGTGAGGGGGGTACAATATTGTCTATGGTTATCACTTTAGAATCCTTCATGAATTAAGGTGTGGCATGGAGACTCCAGCACCTCAGAACCTAAGCATCCCCTACCTTCCTCTTGCAGTCCCTCATTGACTCCAACACTAAAGTTCAAGTAGGGAATGTAGAGCATCTAGCTCACCATGGGTTAATCAAAATCCTAGTGTAAGAAGCCCTCCATACATTTACACTCCCTATAGCATGGGAAGTTGTCTGAAACATGATAGCTGAGGATGAGATAAAGGCCCTAACCTATGATATCAATCCTACTGGCAGTGAGAAGGAAGCGTAGCAAGGGGGAGAAGGTGAAGCCTCTATTGACTTAGTAGAACAAGAAAGGAAGGAGGAAGAAACTAAGATAGAGGAGGAGAAATATGAAGAAATAGAGAAGAAAGAAACAGAGCCCAAAGAGACAGAAAAAGAGACAAAAGGAGGAGAAAAAGAGGCAAAAAAGGCAGAAGAAGGAGAAGGTTCCCTTGAGACTTTGGAAGGGGACATAGCAGCTGCCCTCACTACCCTAAGTACACCAATCAAGCCAAAGCAAAAGAGGAATAGGTAGGCCTCCATGTATTTCAGGGCTAGGAAGAGCACAAGAATCAAAACAGGAAAACCTCTGCCCTCTTGAAAAGTGCCAATTGCAAATGAAGATTCACCCACCCTCTACCAAAGGGAAAGAATCCCCTTTCAAGGCACCTATCACATATGAAAGGGGGACTCCTAGATCTCCCACATGGGAAGAAAAGGTAGAACTACAAGACCCAAAAATAGTCCTACAAGAGGCTCAGACAGTTCTACACGAGACAATGTCAAAACTACAAGAGACAGAAAAGCTTGAGGAAAGGATGGAAGGATAGCCACAGGTAAAGGAGGAAGAAATAGAGCTACAAGAACCTCATCCCTAGCCTAGTCTTACCTCCTACTACAATCTACTTGAGAGAGGAAGGATAATTCCACAAAAAATTACAATTTTACTATTCTTTGAATTAGAGAAAGAGAGAATAAGAACACATAGGAGGATGCAAATAGCCAAATCTAAAGAAGTTGAGGATATTGGCCATATGGAAAGAAAACTCAGAGAAATGGGCAGAGAGTTGAGTGCTATCAGACACA
Organism: Pinus taeda; assembly: GCA_000404065.3. Lineage (NCBI taxonomy): Eukaryota > Viridiplantae > Streptophyta > Pinopsida > Pinales > Pinaceae > Pinus > Pinus taeda. Next base: position 179,398 of record APFE030410750.1, on the reverse strand, counting down.
GGGAAGCAATTACAAAAAGCCACCTTGAAACTGAAAATGAATTGCTAAGGAGGTAGTTGCAAGAGAAAGAGACCCAGTTGGGATGCATGGCTAGCTTATCGTCGGAGGTAGTGCAATGTAGAAAACCAAAAAAATCCTATGGCCTTTATCTCAAGATCCAATGGTTACAATGCCAGATAAAGACGTTGGGACAAAGAGGCACAATGTCTTTCCAAGATTACAGGTAGTCTATGGATCTGTGTGACCATAACACATTAGAGGATAAGGCAAAGATGGTAGAATTCTACCTACATAACATGGCCCTCATAAACATGAATGTGTGGGACCCCAATGCCAGGCTAGGGGATTTTCAACTAATGGACATGGCCTCATCGATGAACCATGAAGAGTTGAGGGCAGCAGAAATAAGAGGAATGGTGATAAAAAAGTAGAATGAGCCATTAATGATAAAGAGTTGAGTCGTTAGATCACATGGCACTCATCAACACACATAACCTGCTTCCCAATAATCCTCAGATTTCCCCTAGATATATAAGTGATCAGGCACAGGCCATTGCACACTTTGAGGATATGCAAAGGTTACTTTGGGATGATTGTGTGCATGCATGCATGAGGAGATGGAACACCTTACCACATAGTCTACATATCAGTGAATATCATTCCCCCATGAGGATGAAGGAGGCATTAAGAAGAGTGCCAATGTACAAGAACTCCATGCAGAGGCTGAAGGTCAACTAGATTGGCCTCCAACTGAGTCCCCCACTGTTGTTAGGCATGCTAGAAGGCAGAAGAGAAGAAGAAGAGGAGGAGCAATGGGAAGAGATAGACAGGAAGGCAGGATTCTATGACAAGGAAGAGCAAACCACATTAGAATCTTGGGATGCTAGTGAGGCCACCAGGGCCATAAAAGATGAGGAGATGGACTAAGTTTCTCAGAGGATGAGGAACACATTCAGTAGGGGGTGATGATGAACCTCATAAATGGGTAATTATATGGGCTCATTTTACCTCCTAACCTAGTGAAATCAACCATTCTCTTAGCTTATTGTATGATTTTCTAATTATATTTATGCTTATGGAGTGAGTTGAGTTAGTTATAATGCCATGTGGTCTAACATGTGTTTAATGCAAATTATTGATGAATTTTGAGGTCAAAGTAAAGGATCCAGTGGGAAAATGGTAGCAATAACTTGAAGTGGACAAAGAAGAGGACTTATAGGAGGGAATCCCCCTCATTTATTACTCCTCACTTCTAATTCCCATTCATTCTGCTCGGAGTACAAGCAACTGAATCATGCACTAAGAAGGCAGCCGAGCAAGTGGAGGATGATTGATGATTATCTCAAGTTTTGGGAGCCATGCCTCCCTGATTTTAAGGAAGATGTTGCTAGCTTCATTGGTATAAGTAGAGAGGCCTAGGGCCTCAATAGGGTTAGATTTTTGTTGGATTTTTGCTTATGTAAGCTCTGCTCCAACTTTGAGCTTATTATTTTGTGATAGTTTCGTGTAATCCTGCTATTGTTTTGGAAATAAAGATGGAATCCATTTTGAGTTAGCGCTGAGTTACCTCAAAGGGCTGAAGCTCTTGGGTTAGGGCCCAATCCAAGTAGCCAAGCTCCTATTTACTTGTATTTGTATTTTTTATTTCAATTTGTAGATTAGGTTACTGTCAGATGTATTTCTTTTATGGTTAAGAATAGGTTTCTTTTGATGATTCAGTAGTTTGCTTCCATTTGTGCTTTCTATAGCAGGTTAAGTAGTGATAAAAAGAAGATTCAAAAGGCTATCAAGAGTGCCTTAGCCTCTCTTCCTCCCTTTGGGAGCATGATTTGAGGCAAAGACCCTCTTACTGCCCCAAAAACATAGATTTTCATCCTTCATAGGACTTCTAGTGTTTGCAGCTTTTTAGTAGGTTAATAGTCTAGTTATGCTTTGCTTCATATCTTCTCCATCATGCTAACTTATTTATTTGTAGTAGTCTTCATTCATTCTTTCTCTTATTGCAGCATTTCTCAGCATTTCCTTTCATAGATCATAGTTTAGACTATTTTGATGCAAAACTTTGTTTTCCTAGATGCACTCATTTCATTGCTTGCTTGATTTCCTTGTTTGACTGTCAATTTTTTTATGCAGCAGGTCTCTTCTAGTAGTATGCCATCCTATCAGCCATCCCATCTTCCATCTTATCCATGCCCTACATGTCACCCAAGTCTCCCCTCAATTCTGCCTTAGTTTCTTGCATTTTTCACAGAACTTCCTCTGTCCTTGAGCAAACCCAATCATCTTTCTCTCCCCTGGTCATTCTTGGTAGACCCTAGGTTCCCTAACACCTCATTACACCTTCATCCACCTTTTACACCCACTCTCACACCATCAAAACAATGAAAACTGCTCTCGGCCTCCTCCTGTAGGCCTCCTGTAGTTGCCCTATTTTCCTCCTTTAGATTTCTCGTGTCCTCCTATAGATTTTCTTGTAGGATTTCGTTTAAAGGCTGAGTGTGGGAAAAGCTTCTAGAAGGTCACCTTAGACCTCCTAGGACCCATCCACACCATCCTACATCCTCTCAAGTCCAAAAACCACCCTCCAATGCCACCTATTCGCTGCCACATTCACACATAATAAATTACATGCATGTCAAATTCACACAAAAATACATAAAAATCCGAAAAGATGTTTTTTGCTTATTTAGTTCTAGAAATAGCTTAGTTAGATGTTGTTTACTTCCTTGTGTAGGTAATGGCATTCCTTTCATGGTTTTCATAGTGCTTTCTACAAAAGTAGGATTAGTTGGTTAATTAGGGTTTACTAGGTTTGCTTTACATTTCAGTCTTTCTCCTTTTTGCAGTTAGAGTAGCATTTGTAGAGTAATTTTTGTCTCCTTTCATCACATATAGAGCTTCTTATAGAATTCATAGAAGTTGGCTTGAGCTTCTAGTGATCTTATGTTGGCTGACCAAGTGACAACTTGCAGTAAGAACTAGTACTTGTGCATACAGCACCGATGCTTCCAAGTTTGTTATGAACTACCGGGTTGATAAGAGTAAAGTAGGTAGCCCAGGAGTTGCAACATTATTGCTGCAATACTGGTGCTCACCACTGGTGATACCTAACAAAATATAGATGTTTGTTAGAGTTGTTAAGTCTAAACAATTGTGAACGACTTAGATATTTTCTTGATCCATATGCATGCAATAATCATATATGATGTATCATAGATACTAAAATATCTTCATTCTAAATGGACATCCCTCTCTATTAACATGTAAGGTGTGTTGTTGGAGGCATCTTAGGACCTATTGAATGCGCTTAATATGTTCTTCATGTGTTTTTCTATGGATGAGGATATCATCCAAATAGACAAACATAACAACATTTGTAAATAACTACAAGAAATCATTTGTCACCATCAAGATGTTTCCAGTACTTTAGTTAATCCAAAAAGCATGTGAAACCACCTGAAAAGGTCTTCATTAGGTTTAATATCTTTTGTACATTATCTTAGTAAAAAATTACATGGTGGTAGTTTGACTTCATATAAATCATACAAAAAAAACTTGGCACCCTTGGGTGGATTAAGAACGTTGTTATTCCAAGGAATTGGATATTGGTTGTTGAATATGTTTCTTCTTAGAGCTATGTTATCAATTCAGATTCATCATGTCCCATCCTTGTTTTGATCTAGCATAGTTGGGCTCTTTCAAGGTGAGGATCGCATATGAATGTTTCCCTTTTTGATGAGCTCCTGAATCTAGAATTTGATTTCTTCGTTCTCAAGAAGGAATAATTTAACACTAACCCATTAGATAGATGAGATCCAAGTGCTAAATCATTTAATTTCTTTCCCTACTAATGTTTATACACCCTTGGAGGTAAAGTAAATATATAACTATATTTTGGCACTCCCTTGTCCACCTAATTTTCCTATGTAAGAAAATCTTGTAGAGGCCATGGTGGTTGTAGTGATTTTATATGCATCTTATGACTAAATCATGAAAAGGAAAAAGATTTTGGTCTAAGGTATTAGCTTTTTACTTCACTTCATTGAGATGAATGAGAGTGTGGTAATTAAAACTACCTATGATGGCATATAGAGTTGAACTCCCAAAATAATAATGACATTATAAGTCTTATACTCACAAACAACACAATTCTCCAATAATTAGGATTGCCTTAAAATGACATCACAAAACTCAAGTGGGGAGCATCATAATGATACCTCATCTTTGAAGAGATTGATGCCATAGGGTAGGCCACATTAATAATTGAAACAAATGCCTCATCCTTGGCTTATCCTGTCAATAGTGTATGGCTAGGGGTGTGACATTGCCAATAAATTCATCCTCTTGATAAACTCCATTGAGATTAAGTTTTTTTGGCTATCACTATCAATAATGAAATATAATGGAGTCTTGTTCTCCCTCATCTATGAGTGGAAGAAGTGCTCACCTTTCTTTAGTGCCTCTTGGCTTTGTTTTAGATCTTTAACATAACAATGGTAATACTGGGTCTTGCATTGGTCAACCACTTTCCATTATTACACTTCAAATTAGAGTTTGAGCTACAATTTAGCTCCAAATATTTCTTCTTGGGCATTAATGACCAATTCAGAAGACACTCATCAATGTTGTGCTAGGGTATTTTATGGAATTCACACCACATTCTAGTGTCCTTCTTTGACTTGTTACTAGCCTTGTTTTCATAAGGCTTTGGCTAGTTATCTTAAGGTTAGTTATCCTTTCTCTATACATTTTTATACTAGTTAGAGTTACCTTTACATGATTTCACTATTATGGATTTGTAAACAAAAAATAAAGTTACCAACTTAATGAGATTTGCAATGTTAAAATGAGAATTCTATCCCTCGAAGCCCATATTCTCATATAAAAAACACGAAAATCAACCCCTAAATCACAAAGTGGCACTACTAGTAGCACACTTTTTTAGTGATCCAGGTGGATATTGGTAGCCACCCACCTATCCCACTTGGACCCCCACAATTGTCTCTTTCAATTTTTCAGCTTCCTTAATTGTAGCACAATTTAGTATTTTTAACAGTTTTTTGGGTCATGAACTTCCAGAGCCGTTTTGAGGCCCTAAATGACGTTTTTTGGGAAATATGGGAGAAACATGGGTCCATGGAACGATTTTGATCTCCCAAAGTTATAGTTCTTGGATACATCTTTCTAACAAGCTATTGTACGTGTCAAATGGATATTGGGTGCCAAAGTTATGACCCCGGGAGGTTGATGTACCAATTTACCCAAAACAGGGACCACAATTTGGTGTTTCATCTTCTAGGGTTAGGTTTTTGGATGTTTAGGGTTTTCCATTGTTTCTCAACAATAATTAGGCCTTCGAGCCTCATTGTAACACAATTCCAAGGCATGTAGCTGCCACATCTCTTCTCAGAGATAAGCTACCATTGCCCTAGCTGGTTTATTTGCATTGTTGTTTGTAAGCATATTTCAATATTTTACATTAATGAAATGAGGTATTATTTCCACTGCATCTCTGTGTTTATGGTTATCTATGTAATTTTTTGCATTCCTATTTAAATCTAGATTAGTGGTATCAAAGAGATCTGCCCTTTCTCTATTTTTCTTTGCATGTCCCCAATGAGGTCAAGATATAAGGAGTTAGGTTTTGAACTAGTCGAACCTTTGCAAGACCAGCATCACAAATGCCGATGGCCTCCCATTGCAGATGAAAAGAAAGATGAAGGGGAAATAGATCCTATCAACATATTGCTCAAAGAAGCCCTTGAGTGACAAAGGAACACGATGATGGATAAATTTACCCAGATCCTTCACCGACTACCCAGAGGTGATGCATCGGCTTCCAACGGCTACTCTGGAAACACCACACCATTTAAGGTACAAGTTAATTTTGAAATACCCATATTTAAGGGTCAAATAGACGCAGATGCTGTAGATAAATGGTTAAATCTGCTAGAAGGGTATTTTTCTGTTAATGAATTTTTGAGTTGGGAAAAGATTGTTTTCGCTCTTCTCAAAGCTGTCCCCCACGTCAAGGACTAGTGGGAAACCTACTCCAAGCAGAAGGATGAAAGTACATGCTCACTATTTTCAGCCGCACCCACTTGGAATTCATTTCGTGATGCCATCAAGGAACAGTACTACCCTATCAAAATCTATGAGGAAAAATACATAAAGTCGACCATGTTATGGCAGGGAAGGGACCAAGATGTGCCAAAGTTCACAAAACATTTTCATACCCTTCGCACGTAGTTGGGTATTAAGGATTATGAGCTACATTTCGTACTCAAATACCATGACTGCCTACATAGATACATCCAGGAAGATATGGAGTTCCTGAACATCTCCTCACTTGGCACGACATACCATTACACTGTCAAAATCAAGCAGAAGTTTAAATAAAAGAAGGGAGACTTTGGATCTTTGAATCCGAAGACCAAAGTACAAAGCCAAGGTGAGGTGATCCAAGACAACTCGTCGAAGTTGTAAGAAAAGAACAACACCACGAATTCAAAGGACACAGGAAAGTGGTGTGAGTTTGACAAGAGCCCCAGTCAGAAGAAAAGTGAGTGTTAGACCATGCAGTTGCTGGTGGCCGAGTTAAAGGCTTCAGAATCAGATGCATGTTCTGACCCTGAGTTAGAACCTGACAAGGGGAATGGCAAAGGGAAGAAGATCATTGATGCAGATCCCAACATCACTATGTCCACCACCATGATCTTGAAGAATGAGCTCGAAGAACTAGAGGAGGGGGAGTGTCTTTTCCACTCACAAATGTGGGTGAAGGGTTCACCACTACAATTCATTTATAACACTAGGATCTAGAAGAACATCATTTCAGCAAAGGTTGTGAAGCGGTTGGGCCTACCAACTACACCACACCCATAGTCGTACAGTATCAAGTGGCTTCACGAAGGACGATATCTCTGAGTACACCAGTAATGCTACCTTCCCTACAACATGAAGGGCTTCACAGATGAGGTATTTTGTGATGTTACACCTCTCGATGTTTGTGATGTATTATTAGACCAGCCATACCTGTGGAGGTGACATGCTGTGTATGATTCAAGGCCTCACGTTGTTATTATTTCAACGGATAATTGATTATATAGGATACCAGAGGTAGCCCCACCTACCACCACCTCTTTGATCGCTACTAAGAAGGGAAGCAGGCTCATCTTCGAGACTAGGAAATTCATTTTTTGTTTGGTTCACTCCCAAAGTAAGGGGAACATCATAACCACATCCATGACCCCCACGAAGGGTTCCTCCATGTAGCAACAACAACAACAGAGGGATACGGTCATGAAAGAACACAGGAACATCTTCTCCTCACCCATAGGGGTACCACACAAGGTTCAGTTGCAAGACAAATTTTGGTTGCAACGGTAGAAAGAACACCTTACCAGAGCCCATCGGAAGCTCAGACCACTCTGACATGGTCCTTAAACCATTACCAAGGTTGTGGGAAACAATGCTTTGGAGCACAACATTCCCCCATTCCTTCACTTGCACCAAGTGTTCAATGTGGACCGCCCTCTACCATTATTCCCACCATTATGGGACATGTCAAAGATTGCAGAACAACTCACCAAGGACCAAGTTCAGCAGATGAAGGAACTCAACGCAATGGGGACCATTGCTTCCTAAGGGGGGGAGGAATGATCTAGGTGGATGTTGGTGGCCACCTGCCTATCCCTCTTGGAGTCCCACAATTGTATCTTTCAATTTTTCAGTTTCCTTAATTGTAGCACAATTTACTATTTTTAGCAGTTTTTCGGGTCCTGAACTTACGAAGCTGTTTTGAGCCCTAAACGACGTTTTTTGGGAAATATAGGAGAAACATGGGTCCATGGACTAATGTTTCTCTTCTTGAAGTAATATTTCCCGAATAGATCTTTCTAACAAGCTATTGTACACATGAAATGAAGTTTTGGTGCCAAAGTTACAACCTCGGGAAGTTGATGTACCAATTTACTCAAAACGGGGCCCACAGTTTGGCGTTTCATCTTCTAGAGTTAGGTTTTGGATGTTTAGGGTTTTCCATTATTTCTCAACAATAAATAGGCCTTTGAGCCTCATTGTAACATAGTTTAGAGGCATGTAGCCACCACATCTCTTCTCAAAGATAAGCTACCATCGCCCTAGATGGTTTATTTCCATTACTGTTTGTATGCATATTTTAGTATTTTACATTAATGACATGAAGTATTATTTCTATTGCATCCCTTTGTTTACAGTTATATCTATAATTTGTTGCATTCCTGTTTAAATCCAGATCATTTAGGGTCAAACTTACAACATTTTTCAGCTATGACATTAAAAACCAACAAAAGACCAATATCACTACTACTAAAAAAAACCTTAAAAATTAACCAAAATTGAATTTCAAATTAAAAAATGGTGCTAGTGGTAGCATCACTTTCGTTAGGGTTCTAACCCATTTATTAATGTAATAGGCCCAAGGGGCCCCATAAGAGTCATGATCAGTTAGTCTAGTAAATAAAGTCCATAAACAATTATCCACATTAATGATTTTTATTTTTTTTGTCAAGTTGTCTGTGATCCTTCAGGGTTGACCTTTGGCTTGAGGAGTTGCAATCTAGGGGCATCTAAGCTATCCAAATCACCTGGGGATTGCACCCGGCCTGGGATACACTATCCCTCAGTTGACTGGATATTTTTAGCACGTCTCCTCCCCCTAACACAGGTCACAACCACCCCTCATGAGGTTTTATTGTGGGTCACCTTGCTGATGAGGCCCATCCTCAACCAATTGTGCTAGTGGACATGACAATTATCCACATTAATGATGATTGTAAGTGGTTTGTCAAAAACAAGGGACTATGATTAGTTAGCTTAGTTAAGGATGATGAATAAACGGGCCATAGCCAATAAATAAAGTGGTTAACCTGTATTATGCAAGGGACCATAAGTAGTCAGGGTTTTCAATCTTATGAAACTATATATAGTCAGAGATAGCAAGGGAAGCCTTGTCTTGTGTTATGTAATTGAGCTTAGCTCTACTAGAGGTTTCCTGCTTGAAGAGGCAAGTGAAAAATATTGTTGTGGATCTTAATAGAATATTTCCATTTTCTATCATTGCATTGTGTTATTTTTTTTAGTTTCTGGCATATTTCACACTTCTCATATTTTATGCAAGTAAAAAATACTACAACTTTTATTTTTAGGGTTAAAATTACTAACTGATTGAACTTGTAGCCTTAATTCTGGGTACCATCTCAAATAAAAACATAAAACTAACTTCTAAATGGGAAAGTAATGTCATTTAAGGTTTTATTTATTTATTATTTTTAATTTTTTTTTGTTGGCTTGACCCATGAAGATTTGAACCCTAAATAATTTATAACATGGTGATTGTCAATTAAGATGCCCCATAAAGTTTATTTATTTTTAATATAAAAATATAACATTTCAAACAAAAAAATCATGTATATAACGAAATTTTAAATTTATAATTGTATTTATAATTTTTTAAATTGAAAAACATAAAAGTAACCATTTAAAAGACATTTAAAAAAATAAAAACACAATTTTAAGAAAAATAAAAAAAGACTGTAAAAAAGAATAGACAATTTAAAAATAATAGTTAGAAAATAAACTAAAATAAATTAAATATATATATTTTAAAATATAATTAAAAATTATAATATAACAATCAAATAGTTAAGAAGAAAAACATAAATTAATTAAATAAGAAATTTAAAATTAGTACAACCGCATTAAAAATATTAATGTGGTTGATATAGCTGAAGACTTCATAAATATAACAAAAAAACTATTGTGACACCAAGAATTTCTTACCAACGCACACACTTACCTGATTAACTATATATAAAAAGATGATGGGTCGAGAAAAGACAATAATTACGCACCTTATTGTAAAATGGACCATTTTGCTCAATAAATTTTGCTTATATATTAATTTCCCCGTCTAATTAGAATATGAACTTATTAGAATAGGAATAATCCCAAATCCCTAGGAAATTGGTTGTTGGAGAGCCATGTGAATCTAAATTAACTTGAGAAAAAACAGTTGTTCACATCTTATTGTAAAATGGACCATTTTGCAAGCGTATGTTGAGCATATTCCCCTGAAAATTAATCTAGGTCATCAATTAAGAAAATAAAAAAAAATCAACAGATCCTCATCCACCCTAAGTTGAAATAAGAAACCTTAAACAATTATACCATTAAAAAAAAAAAAAAAAAAATGCAAAAGGGTGGGTGGATGCCAATGACTAAATCCCCACTCCCATCCCTCTACCCCTTTGGAGCACAACAACTCATTACATATAAGAGTGGTTGCTGCTCTACATGGGTTTCCACAATGCTCTACATGGGTTGCCATGGTGTTAGGGAGAGGTGGAGGATCAAAGCTAGGGTTTTTCCATGGGGGCTTCACTGTGGGAGAAATACCGTACCACATTACATAGAAGAGTGGTTTTTTCTATACATGGGTTTCCATGATGCTCTGCATAGGTTTCCATGGTGTTAGGGAGAAGTAGAGGACCGAAGCGAGGGTTTTGCCATGGGGCTTCACCGTGGGAGCAATATCATATCATGTGGGTTCATATTGGGGGATATTTATTGAAGCAAAAATGACATAGTATATTTGGGGATATATAGGGGGGTAAAGGTTTTTATATTGAAAAGTATAAAAATTGGAGCCCAAGGTTAATGAAAAAATATAAATTGGTATAAAAAAATTTAATGAAAAAATGGACACCTACAATATCTAATGAAAGTAGGCATTTTTAAACTAGGAAAGTGTATTGGGTTCGTATTAGTAGGGGGTTAAATAATGTGATTTTTAGAGGTATTTTCCAATATGTATTCAAATTAAGGGTATTGTTTAATATGCCACGAACCCACATGATATGTTAGAAGTTCATTGAATGAAACCCTGTGGGTTTTGCATTGTGTTATTTTTTTTTTTTACTTTTATTTTTTTTTTTTTTAATGCTGTTTTTTATTTTATTATATATTTTTTGAGTTGTTTTATGGTTTTTATTTTATGTTATTATTATCTTTTTTATTTTTTTAAGGTATTAATATAAAGACTTTTAAACTAAAATTTATTTCTTAATTTTGTGTTTTAGAGATGTGTTGTTTTTTAAACATTTATATGTTAAGTTATATTTGATTATTTTTTTTAAAGGCATAATCTAACTAATAGATGAAATATTTTTTGTTTTTTGCTTTTGTTTTTGTTTGTTTTTGTTTTTCTTCTGGAATTTGGTAATACAAATTTTAGCAAGTTTATAGTTTCTTATCGTTTAAAATGCACTTTTGAATGCATAAATAGATTCAACATGCTAAAAAACCCCTGATCAAACTTTGTAAATTAAACAACTTAAACTTATGAATCTTAAAAATATCTATTGGATTTTGAACAAAATTGACCAAAGAAAGTGGCACACAGAAATGACCATTTGTCTACTAGTTAGACTACACATTTTTAATGGAAGGGTGTTTTTTCTCTTTTTATTATTCTTAGAGAAAACATTTACAATTTTCTATTGTAAGTTTTTTAAAGATGAAAGATTATTTGAGCTATATAATCTATCACATGGGTCACAACAAATACATCAAGCATTGCAAAGATAACTCATCAAAGTTTTATAATTGTTTTCTCATTTCTAATAGGAATACATGATTTTACTAAGGAAAATATATGTGAGCAATACAAAACCAAATTTACAACACATAACGCTAATAGAGATTTTTCTAATAAAATTCATCTACAGTTTGGGAATTATAACAAACCTTATTTGTGATGCAGGTGCATCTCACCCTTTTCTTAATTAAAGAAAAATCCAAGTGGAGCATGAAGACGTGGACTAGCGGAGCTGAATAAAGGGAAAAAACAGAGAAAATCTCCCTTAAAGCAGTTAAAGAAAAAGAATTAAAGAGAGAATGGATAAGACTAGATAGACTTCCTATTATTAATAGCCATGCACGCTCTTTGGAGAGTTTTTGTGGAGAAAAATCAGAAGAGGATAGGATCGGTCCTTCATATGACTTTTTATATAAATGTAATGCAATAAGGGTGTAATAGATATCTTATTTTGTGAAGAAAATTGTGAGTGGGCAAAAATGTAGTCGAGCGTGAGCTCGATTCTAAGGCTGAAATGCCTTACCTGTAACCGTGTTGTATTATTCATATTATAATATATGTGTGTTGTGTTAATGGCGTGTCTGTATTTATGTGTGTTTTGGCTATGTAATACTAGGGATATATGTCTTCCGCACAGTTCATTTTTGTATGGATGAATAAAAAGGTTTGGATGTGCTTTAAATTAACAGTGTGTGGACTGTTGTTTTTATGATATGTATGCCTGTAGGATTCGATGGGAAGCAACAACACTTACATTTGAATGTTGTGTTAATCAACGGTACCGTGGTAGTTGAACAACCGTATACACGCAGCGGAAGATTGAGTGGGCCATAACCCACAGGTCCAGGATCTTAGTTTTTTAAAGAAATTGGGATTTTGGGCAACCCCCAAAATCTCATTTTCATTAGTTGTTTTTT
>APFE030410750.1:133002-166823 GCA_000404065.3 Pinus taeda | reverse complement strand
TTTTTTTTTTTTTTTTTTGGAATACTAAAGTAACTCTAAATTTTATTCAATCTTCCCTTTATGAAAATGAGATTTTGGGGGTTGCCCAAAATCCCAATTTCTTTAAAAAACTAAGATCCTGGACCTGTGGGTTATGGCCCACTCAATCTTCCGCTGCGTGTATACGGTCGTTCAACTGCCACGGTACCGCTAATTAACACAACATTCAAATGTAAGTTCCACTGCTTCCCATCGAATCTTACAGGCATACATATCATAAAAACAACAGTCCACGCACCGTTAATTTAAAGCACATCCAAACCATTTTATTCATCCATACAAAAATGAACTGTGCGGAAGACATATATCCCTAGTATTACATAGCCAAAACACACATAAATACAGACACGCCATTAACACAACACACATATATTATAATATGAATAATACAACACGGTTACAGGTAAGGAATTTCAGCCTTAGAATCGAGCTCACGCTCGACTACATTTTTGCCCACTCACAATTTTCTTCACAAAATAAGATATCTATTACACCCCTATTGCATTACATTTATATAAAAAGTCTTATGAAGGACCGATCCTATCCTCTTCTGATTTTTCTCCACAAAAACTCTCCAAAAAGCGTGCATGGCTATTAATAATAGGAAGTCTATCTAGTCTTATCCATTCTCTCTTTAATTCTTTTTCTTTAACTGCTTTAAGGGAGATTTTCTCTATTTTTTCCCTTTATTCAGCTCCGTTGGTCCACGTCTTCATGCTCCACTTGGATTTTTCTTTAATTAAGAAAAGGGTGAGATGCACCTGCATCAATTTGGTTGTTAATATTTCATTCACGTGTCTTCAATTTACATCCCATGTTAGCATACTTGTCTACTTCTTTGTTGAAGTATCTTATGAAATTGTAATATACTTTAGATGGGATATATTTCACAATTCTCCTAGTTCTTTTCATGATGTTTTCCATAGATTTCTCCTATGGGAGGAAACTCTTTGTTAAACTCACATGGAATGTGTTATCCCTTACAATTTCCTAGGCTGAGGAGGAGATCGAGAAGGGTAACCTCGAACCACTTTCAGCTCAGTAGCTAGCCCTGCTGAGCCAAAGAGGGATCTCTCAAAGTATTTTGTCAATGAATAGCTTTAAAGAACCAAGTTTTTAGGATAGATATGTATGATTTTTTGTGTGTTGGTGAATTTTAGATTTTAGGGTTTATTGGACTAGGGTTTGGAGCCAGTGATTAGGTCTAGGCTTTAGGAGTGCAGAAGCAAATATAGAAAGGAGCTAGGTAATAGAAGACCATGGTTTACTTGGAATATTGTCAATGTAGTATATATTAAAAAGTTTAGAAGAGATTAATAAGCATAAGAAAATATGAGTTCATTAATTTTTAGAAGACATAAACAAAACTATGAAAACCATATAAACAGAGGTTGAAATCAAAAATCCTATCTATTTAACTACAAGGTATCCATAGAAAGAAGACAAAACATGTGGATAAAGATGATTTAACCATTAGAAAATAGATATAAAGAAGAACAAACACCATGAACTCACTCGACTAGAGGTCCTTAAAAATAGCTACAACTGTTTCTATATTAGCTGAGAAGATCATTACATGCAAAACTCCTCAACAAAAGTCCAACCCTTCTTTATGAAAGAGAAATGATAAATAAAATAGACTCTCTTAGAACACTTTCCCACCTTCATGAATCGGATTCGTAGGCGGTGGAATTGACTCCAAGATTCTCTCAACCAATAGGTGAAAGTGAGAAGGTGATACTCAAACACTTCTTGGAGAGTTTTTTTAGGAGTTTTCTTCCTTAATGACACCTATTAAACATAAAAAACAACCTATCATCTACATTAATGCATGAATACATCACCTAGCCTCGAAACAAGTTCTATTACATAAAGAGTTTTGACTTTGACTAAGTCAAACTGAAAACTAGAAATTTTACACAATGAAATTTACAATTAAAAGCACAGGAAATCGCAGAAGCGTAGTGCTGACGTTGACCTTATATTCAAGTGCCTTCCTGAGGTACAAATGAAGATCTGAGAGAATGGTCAACTAGATTTTCAAGTCTTGTTTCTATAACACTTTGAATTTCTTTAAATGACCCAAGGGAAGGCCTTCACAAATCCATTTGCCCAAGGAAACTCCAGGAGTGTAGTGTGTGTCAAAAAGGATCCAAAAAGCTAGTTTTTGGCCACTTTTTTCAACTTTTCTCAAAATATGAGTGTCCTCTGGAAAATTTGAGCAAATGGGTTTTTAGAGGATGGTAAAAGCTTTACAAAAATGTAGAGTTTTCATGAAATTGATGCTTGAGGAAAAAGCACAACACCAAGGAACTGCACTCCTAGAATTGTTGATTTTCTGAATTAGGCATCAAAATTTTCAAAAAACCAAAACTGATAAGAATTTCCTCAAAATTGGCCAAGAGCTATAAAATAAGGCATGTTAAGCCCTCATAGATGCTTCATCAAGCATCTCTAAGTTTCCTTCACCATTCTGGTCATTTTGGGCTTCTTTGAGCTTGTTTTCAAATTGCTTGACCTTGACATTACAAATCATGTTCTTAGCCTAGTAATGGTGTGCAATGTGCCTTAACAGTTGATTGTGTCTATTGGATATCTCTAGAAGATTCTCATAATGTTCATTGAAATTTCTTAGCCAATACTCTTTGTCTTGACTCACCTCTAAAGCAATTACGTCCTCTAGGTCTAGCTCTTCATTCAGTAAAATGTGTTCTTCTTCTTCTTGTAATGCTTTCTTAAGACCTTTATTTCTTGGAATTTTTCTCTTGCTTTTCCCTTATGTTCCTTCAGGCTCATTTTTATGCATGACTGATTTTCCCTTGCTAGCCCACTGCAATAGTTTGGTTTTCTCTTTCTCCACGATGATTGTTTTGCTTTCAATTGATTATTTTCCCGTTCTAGGAATGAGATGATGTATCTTTATCTTGCCATGTTGATTGTGAGTTACTTGATCTGATAATATTTATCTCTAATCATCTGTTGCATGCGATAAGTCTCATCTTCTACCTCTAAGTCAACCAACTCAAACTCATGCTCAACCATGTACTTATCCTACATTGACAGTCCGTGTTTTGTTGATGTAGAAGGCTTGGCCCCTTTTTCACCATGAGAAGCAAACACAAGCCTCCTTCCTCTCTTGTACATCCTAGTCGCCTCAAGTTTAGGTGCTTTAGGAATCTCCTCTGATTTGTTTGATAAACCTATTTCCATAGGTTGTGCTGATGTGTCTTGTTGATGGGTTGGTGAAGTAATATCATTTCATTTTTGAAACCCTATATGATAGGAAAGGGGAAAGAATAGTGAGGGATAAGTGAAAAACGAAATCATGACTAGGTGGAGTGGAAAAAATGGCAAGGGAAATTCTAGGAGGTGGATATGGATAGTGAGAAACTTATGAAAATGAAATGAGGTGGAATGAAGGAAAGGCGTATTTGTAAAAAATGACAAACAGAGTTTTTAGGAAAACTGTCCAAATTAATTAGGAATGAGCTAGGGTTTCACTTTTAGTGAAGTAATTTAAAGTTTTGAGGCTGGTTTAGTGGTTCGTATAGCATATTAAACATGTGTAGAGTTGTAGGATAAGATTTTACATGTTTAAAATCAAGAAAACCAAATGACCATAATCAACCCTATCATCATTTCATGACAAATTCACTAGAAACCCTAAATGAAGAAATCTTTGGCTTGAATTCATCTTGCAATATAAAAATGTGAGTAAGGTGGTGTAATTACTTGTGGATTAGCTTAGGATTGAAATAAAATAGGTGAGAAATCTTACAAATTCAATTTGGGTGAGTTTCAAGAAAATTTGAGGTACTCCAGCCCAAGCGCAATGCAGTGTTCCTAAGCATAGTGCTAGCCTCCAAAGCGCAATGCACTGTCTTCTGGGAGAACAATCGATTTTGCCAAGGTCGCTCCAAAAACCCAGGGTGTCTTTGAAAAATAATAGCACCAACTTGCAGAGTACATTTGGATGCCTTCCACTAATCCAAATCATGATATGAAGGTACCATTGGAAATCTTAGGATGTCTGTTACACAATAGAGTCCTTAATCACTACCAACACCTACTCCAAACCCCTGAAACATTGTCTTGAAGTGAATCTGTGCATAAGTGCAACAATATTCCCATAAGAAGTGTACTTTGGGTATTTCTTTCAAATAATAATACCTGTGCATAAACGGAAGGAGGTTTTTGTTCCTTGGCCTATCGTTGACAAAAAACTCTTTCACTTTTGTAATATTCTTCTCCATTTGGTCAGAAACATATTTTTAAGAAAAAATACCCCTATGAGGAATGATGAGACGAGGTAGTGTACTACAACATTATCTTATTTGAAATAAAACATTATCTTTACCTTTATTTTTCTTTCCCTAAGATGATAACTCCCTTCACCATTGAATTACATGATGGACATGTTTTGTTTTGACATATGGTATCATGATGACACAGAGTGAAACCCTAGATCATGGCCTAAAATGAGTAATTTAACCATTTCATGACCCAAGACACTTAAATGAAGATATGCTACCTTGAAGAAGACAATGACAGTGATAAGTGATGAATACCATGATTAAGTGAAGGGAGAAGTAGTGAACTAGACACAACAACCAATGACAAAATTTTCATTTGAAGATTCACTGAAATGACAAAAAAATGACTTGACACCCTAATAACACCTTGTAAGAGCATATTTGATCACTGGTGAGAGGCTAAACTTGCTGACACTAACATTGGCTCTAGCTAGGGATGGCAGCTCCTTGGAGGTGTCAAGAACACCGTAGACCTAGTAGCTTTGTTCATGGCATGGAGTCAAAATGTAAAAGAACAAACTCAATCTGAAAACAAACTGACTAACTAAACTAACTTGACTATAAAAAACATACTGATTGATCTTACTTATGGCAGCAAACCATTGAGATTTGAGGGCTTCAAATCGTGATGATAATTTCCCACCCGCTGAAGATGTATATACAATCATGTGTAATGATCCCTCAAGTGTAACCAATCGAGCAGATGGATACCTACTTGAATTTTGCTTGTACTTTCCTCGAGAAAGTGGAAAAACCAAAATCTAGGCAACTCCAAGTGTCCACTGAAGATGTACTCATGATTCATAAATACAATAAAATTCATCTTTCTAGATAGCTATAACAAATCAATGTAAGGATCCTTAAAACATCTAGCAAAAATAAAACTACTCCTTGCATTTTGATCTGAAAAAATACTTGGTTGTTGATCCATAAGAAGGCATAGGGAAATATGACTTTCTGCCACTTGAGTGTTGGTTTTAAATCTCTCAAGTATGAGAAACTATGATTCTATCTCTGGCATACTGTCTATCTCAGACTCATACTCTTCCATTTCATAGTCTACATCATCCTTGAACAAAACACATTCTTCAAGATTATTAAATAGGTCAGCCTTATCCTTTTCATGAAAGAAAATGGTCTTTGTTCGCTGATCTCCTTGTAAGAAATCTACATCACAATTTGTCTTACTCACAACAACTTCATGTATAGTTTCACCAGTCTCATGAATGTCATCATTTAAACTTAGATTTTCATTTTCAATAATGGAAGAAATTTCACTCACACAATCTTGACTGTGTGAGAACCGCAAACCTACCTTAACTTGGGTTGTAACATCGCTTTTCAGGAGATGATATATTTCATCTTCAGAGAGAGGAGAACACTAACTTTTATAGAGATCAACATTGACTTGGTGATTTTCATTTTCAAGATCAGGAGTAGGAATTTTTCTATTTTGATCCCAATTTGTTTCATCCAAGGAGGAAGCTGTTGATTCTTGTCGGGAGGAAAAATCATAAAGGGTTTCTAATATATCTTCTTCAATACATTCTTCATCCCCATACGGATTTTCAAGAAATTTAATGAAATTTTCATTAATGTCACAACATCTATCCATCATTGGTAAGGAAAAATTGCAGCTATGATAATGTTGAAAGAAAACTGAATGAAAATCCTTTAGAGAATATAAACTAGCAGATGGTAGAATCTCATACCATTTCCTTGCCATTTCCTCCAAGTTATCCATGAAAATCTTCATCAAACAATCTTCACAAAAAATTAGCCTTTAAACTTTGGCAACCCTATTTTCCAATCTATGCAAGGAATATGATTTGGAAAACCAAGAATATGAGTTGGATTCATAGGAGCATGCCTTTGATTAGTTGAATCCATTTTGAAAATAGTTAAGTCACCAAAAATGTTATTCAAACTACTAATTTTTGAACAGTGTTGTCGCCTTGAGATTTCCGAACCTTTGGGTACTTCGACATTAGAGTCACCAGGTGAAAGATGCATAACCTTTCTTGTGTCTGATCAGTATTCACCATCAGGAATCAGATCTAATCCTTGTCATTCTTTCCAAGGGAAGATATGATATTTCATTCCCCGGCAACGGTTCAAAAAATATTATCCCTTACAATTTCCTAGGCTGACGAGGAGATCAATAAGGGTAACCTCAAGCCATTTTCAGCTTAGTAGCGAGCCCTACTGAGATAGAGAGGGATCTATCAAAGTTTTTTAATCAATGAATAGCTTTAACTAACCAAGTTTCTAAGCTAGATATGTATGATTGTTTGTGTGTTGGTGAATTTTAGATTTTAGGGTTTGCTAGACTAGGGTTTGGAGCCCGTGATTAGGTCTAGGCTTTAGGAGTGCAGAAGAAAATATAGAAAGGAGCTAGCTAATAGAAGTCCATGGTGTACTTGGAATATTCTCAATTTAGTATAGAATACAAAGTTTAGAAGAGACTAATGAGTATAAGAAAATATGAGTTCATTAGCTTTTAGAAGACATAAACACAACTATGAAAACCATATAAACATTAGCTTGAAATCAAGAATCCTATCTATTTAACTGCAAGGTATCCATTTAAAGAAGAGAAAACATGTGGATAAATATGATTTAACCTTTAGAAAATAGATATAAATACGAAAAAACACCATGAACTCACTAGGCTAGAGTTCCTTAAAAACAGTTGCAACTGTCTCTGTATTAGTTGAGAAGATCATTTCATGCAAGCCTCCTCTACAAAAGTCCAACCCTTATCTCTAAAAGATAAATCATACATATAGACTCTCTTAGACCACTTGCCCAACTTTAGGAGTCTAATTCCTAGGTGGTGGAACTGACTCCAAGATTCTTTCAACCAACATGTGAGAGTGAGAAGGTGAAACTCAAGCACTTCTTGGAGAGTTTGTTTAGGCTTTTGCTTCCTTAGTGAGAAATATTAAACATCAAAAACAACCTATCATGTACATTTATTCATACTCACATAACCTAGCCTCGAAACAAGTTCCACTACATAAAGAGTTTTGAGTTTGACTAAGCCAAACAGGAAACTATAAATTTTACACTGTGAAATTTACAATTTAAAACACAGGAAATTACAGAAGCATAGCGCTGACTTTGATCTCACTTTTAGGTTCCTTCCTAAGGTCCAAATCAAGATCTAAGAGAATGGCCATCTATATTTACAAGTCTAGTTTCTAGAAATATTTTAATTTTTGAAAATGATCCATGGGAAGGCCTTCAAAAGTCCATTCTCCCAAAGTCGCTCTAGGAGCACAACGCCTGTAAAAAAGGGTATAGAAAGCTAGCTTTCGCCACTTTTTTCCACTTTTGCCAAAATGTGAGCCTCCTAAGAAAAATATGAGAAAATGGGTTTTTAGCAGATGGAAAGAGCTTTCCAAAAATGTAGATTTTTCCTTAAATGGATTCATGAAGTGTAGTGCCAAGGTGCTGTGCTCCTGGAACAATTGATTTTCTGAATTAGGCATCAAGATTTGCAAAAAAACCAAAACTGATCAGAATTTCCTCGAAATTGGCCAAGAGATGTAACATAAGGCCTGTTAAACCCTCATATGTTCTTCATCAATCATCTCTAAGTTTCCTTCATCCTTTTGGTCATTTTGGGGTTCTTTGAGCTTGTTTTCAAGCTGCTTGACCTTGACATTACAAATCATGTTCTGAGGTTGGTAATGGTGTGCCATGTGCCTTAGCAACTAATTGTCTATATTGGATTTCTCTAGAAGCTTCTCCAAATGTTCATTGACCTTGTTCACCCAATACTCTTTGTCTTGACTCACCTCTAAAGTAATTCTGTCCTCTAGGTCTAGCTCTTCATTCAGTAAAATGTGTTCTTCTTCTTCTTGTAATGCTTTCTTAAGCCCTTTAGTTATTGGCCTTTTTCTCTTTCCTTTACATTGTGTTCCTTTAGGCTCATTTGTCTCCATGACTTCTTTTCCCTTGCTGACCTATTGCAATAGTTCGGTTTGCTCTTTCTCCATGATCAATTGTTCTACTTTCAATTGACTATTTTCCTGTTCTAGGAATGATATGATGTACCTTGCTCTTGCCATATCAATTGTGAGTTCCTTGATCTGATAATCTTTGTCTCTGATCATTTTCTACATGCTAGAATTCTCATATTCTACTTCTAGGTCAACCAACTCAAACTCATGTTCAACCATGTCCTTGCCCTGCACTGATGGTCCTTGTTTTGCTGATGTAGAAGGCTTGCCCCTTTCTCACCATGAGAAGCAAACACAAGCCTCTTTCCTCTCTTGTACATGCTAGTCACCTCAAGTTTAGGTGCTTTAGGAATCTCCTTTGATTTTTTTGATAAAACTACTTCCATAGGCTGCGTTGATGTGTCTTCGCATTGGCTTGGTGACGTAATATCATTTCATTTTTGAAACCCTAGATGATAGGAAAGGGGAAAAACATTGAGGGATAAGTGAAAAATGAAATGCTGGGTAGGTGGAGTGGAAAAAATTGCAAGGGAAATTCTAGGAGGTGGATATGGACAGTGAGAAACTTATGAAAATGAAATGATTTGGAAATAAGGAAAGGAGTACTTCTAAAAAATGAAAAATAGAGGTTTTAGGAAAATTGTCTAAATTCTTTTGGAATGAGCTAGGGTTTCACTTGTAATGAAGTAATTTAATGTGTTGAGGTTGGTTTAGTGGTTCATATAGCATATTAAACATGTTTAGAGGTGTAGGATAAGATTTTACATGTTCAAAATCAAGAAAACCAAATGACCATCATCAACCCTATCATCATTTCATGACAAATTCACTAGAAACCCTAAATGAAGAAATATTTAGCTTGAATTCATCTTGCAAAACAAAAAGGTGAGTAAGGTGTTGTACTTACTTATGGATGAGCTTAGGATTGCAAGAAAATAGGTGAGTAAGCTTAAAAATTCAATTTAGGTGAGTTTCGAGCAAGTTTGAGGTGCTCTAGCCCAAGCGCACTGTAGTATTCCTGAGCATAGTGCTGGCATCCCAAGTGCAACGCAGTGTCTCTCAGCGCAACACCACCTTCCAAACCACTGTTGGTGGCCTTAAACTGCTCCAAATTGAGAACTTTATATCATGTTGGAAATCTCTTGAAGCCTGATATAAGACGAACTCCTAAAGCATGTAATTTTGAGACTCCATCAACGAGAAAAATGGATTTTCCCAAGGTCACTCCAAAAACCCAAGGTGTCTCTAACAAAAGCATAGTGACAAATTGGAGAGCACTTTTGGATGACTTCTAGTAATCCAAATCATGATCTTAAGGTACCATGGGAAAACTTAGGATGTCGACTACATAATAGTGTCCTTAAGCGCTACTAACGCTTGTGCCAAACCCCTAAAAAACGGTCTTGAAGGAAAGCTTTCCAGAAGTGCAATAATTCTCCCATAGCAAGTGTAGTTTAGGAATTTATTTCAAATCATAATACCTGTGCATGAACGGAAGGACTTTATTGTTCCTTGGTCTATCATTGACAAAAATGTCTTTCACTTTTGTAAAATTCTTCTCCATTTGATCATAAACATATTTTTAAGAAAAAATGTCCCTATGAGGAATGATGAGACAAGGTGGTGTATTGCAACATTGCCTTATTTGAAATAAAACATCACCTTTACCTTTATTTTGCTTTCCCTAAGATGCTAACTCCCTTTACCCATTGAATTACATGATGGACATGTTTTTCTTTTATATATGGTATCATGACAACACATGGAGTGAAACCCTAGACCATGACCTAAAATGAGGAATTTAACCATTTCATGACCCAAGACACTTAAATGAAGATATGATGTCGGAAATAATACTGAGAGCGGGGTTGAATCAGTATTTACAAATCAATAACTTTTTCATTTCCATAATCAGATTTATATACACTACTTCAGAGAAGGGAACTCACGTGTGCACATAACTGCTCCTAAGGAAACCAATGTATATCCTGTGAACTTATGATTCAGTTAATTCATCATATGTTGATCTTTAATCAGTGCATCAATACTTTATTAAACATTAAACAGTAACCATGTGCAGTAATAATAGAATAAACCATCACACATAAGCAACACACATGAACAACAAGATTTAAGGTGGAAACCCAATGCAGGACAAAAACCACCTACTGTTGTATTCTTTTAATATAAGAAAAACCTATTTATAGTCTTATACTAGTGTAGACTAATACCAGTACACAGGAACCCACCTACAAAAGGCTACAACCTTCTCTAATTCTCCAACTTCTACTGGAAGGGAGCTAAAACCCCCTAGCTCTTGTACTAGCCGATCTATTTACTAGTACGTAGGTGCTGGCCTACAAAAGGCTTCAACCTTCACTCATTTTCGAGCTTCTACTCGAAGGGAGTGCCAACCCCCTGGCTCTTGTACTAGCCAATATGTTTACCAATACGTAGGAACTAGTCTATAGAAGGCTAAAACCTTCTCTATTCCTCCAGAGACCATGTTTCATTAATTTTCAGACTGGATATTCCTGGAACACAACATGATAATCTGAAGGCCAAGTTTCATCAATTTTTCATACTAGACTGATCAGCAACATTAAAGCTCAAAATCAATCACTACTGCAATACAAACAATCACTAAAAACCCATCATCACTGAAGAAAATCACAATCATCTGAACATTCAGAATGGTCTCACCAGAACACAAAGCAGAACCCAAAGCTCTACATCAACTAGCAGAACCAAGTGTGACTTCAAACATCATATTTCATAATGTATACACTACTTTGATGTGCCAAACCAACGTGTATACGCACTTTTATCAAAGTGAACCAGCGTATAGATCTACAAATACTAAATTAAAACATCACAACTATTCCAGACTTCAGTCTACCCAGATCAGAACATTTACAAAATAAAGCATGCATAAGCAATCAGATCTAGCCCAATCAACATTAGATCATGTAATGAAAGTCATTTCAGTTCTTATGATCTTGATATAACATTGTATCCAAGGTGCAAAAAATATTTCAGATTATCTCATAATCATAGCCCCTGCAACATACCTCAGAGAAATACCTAAGACCAAATACCTTGGACCAATACCTCAAACCAAATACCTCTGACCAATACCTTGGACCAAAATCTTGATTTTCCATCCCATGCATGCTTTTCCTTCTGTGAAACTGCATGTATATGTATACATTCTTTATGTTCTATGCTCCCACGTGTATACACTACTTTGACAAAGTAGAATAGCTTATGCCTCTCTTTCTTCAATCTCTAGAGTCTGATCTGTAATCCTTTGCTATTAACATGTTGCACTGTGAATCATCATCTATGTGATTTTCCATCGAGGACAACACCTATATCATGATGCTAACAATCTCCCCCTTTCGACTTGATGGCAACCACAACACCAAGATACTCTCCCTCTTTGACATCAAGGGCAAAGGGCAGACTAAGATATTCTCCCCCTTTGATATACATTATGTTGTCCATGCTCCCTTTAAGTACATGCTAAATTCTATGATTAAGCTCCCCCTTTGCACGTGATGAGATGCACTAAACCATCCATGCTCCCCCTGAGCACATGCAGATTTTGCAAAAGAAAATTCCAAAAGAAAATCATGACTCTATAACTCAACTATGTGAGTATGACCTTCCTATCACCAATGACTCATATATATATCAATCTCCCAACCAAGTGGGGATACACCAATTTTGACTCATCCACCCAACCAAGTGGGGATACACCAATTTTAACTCATCCACCCAACAAAGTGGGGATATACCAAATGTGTATACATGACTAAAATAGAAATTATTACATCATCTTTCCCATGGATAATGGGGCTACAAATTATGTCTTTTCATGACCTTTACATCAAATGATATTCATGACATTTATAACACATGAACAATCTAAACAAGACTGTGATAGTCATCAGCAACTATCATACACCATATATGATCTGCACCATCAGCATCTGTCAGCAACATTACGATCAACAACCTGCATATGTCCATTATCAAAAGAGTCACCTGAATGAAACAACTATATGGATGAAGCAATATAATTATCTTCATGTAACATAATGATAACAATGCATTATTAGAAGTATATGTTCCCCATGAACCTATTCCAGCTGTTGTTGGGCATGGAATCCCCCCAAGGCATGTTTTGAGGCTTAAAGCCCAATCTTTGACCAAATATTGTTGTCAAGCTTCACGAATTGTGGGCGTGAGCTGTGAAAGTATGATAGAGTCACAAGTTTGTCGCCCTAGTTTTGTAATATAATGTTGGCTGGATAGACCTACCCATGGTCCACAGACCATGGGATTTTATAAATAGAGTGATGCTCTATGTGTAAAGGAAGAAAAACGAATAATGAAAGAAGAATGAGAAGTCTTTGTGGTGGAGTCCAAGTGTATAGTGTGTCTGTGGGTCGTAGAGTAGGAGAAGGCTCTGTAGCTGAGTGCACAGAGGCCTAGTAGTTTGCAACTGAGTGCACGGACCTTTGCAGCTAAGTGCACAGGGTGAGTCAAGTCTGTAACTAGGGAAAGAATCAACAAAGAGAAGTTTTTCTGTAATTCTATGTACATGTTCTTGGGTTAATGGATGATTGATATAATTTGGAAATATATTTTTTATTTACTATGTGCACCTGTATGAAGGTCCTATGTTGTTAAGTATAGCTTAAACCACTCAAGTAGGCAAAGATAATTAACTAATATTCTAATATAAGAAAGGTTTTGGATAATAATATAGAGCATGGTGCACAGACCTTAGGTAGGGTTGTACAAAGGCAGTATATCAGACCACGAGGACTGGGAAAGTACGCGAAGCAACCTATACGCGGGGACAAACTGTGGACCAAGCGAACTCATAAGACATCTCTAGGGTGCGGAAACCTAGTTCTAGCACCCTCCCATACTACTTGGGGTGAGACCTTAGTCCACACTCCGCAAACTATTGCCAAAAGGGCCAATAGTACCAAGATTTGTTTAGCTAATTAACTTTGAACCTTGGTCAAGCCCCAACAAGCCAACAAATGGTTTCGTTACTAGGACCAAGATCTGCATAGATATGTCTGATGTCGTATCATTGGAATCTGACAAAGAAAGGAATTAAGGAGTGTTTAGACGCGGTGCAGGAAAACAATAATCTGTGATTATCGAAGGAAGAGTGGTTATATTGCTACTTATATATGGAAATCCATGAAATTTTCTTTGCATCATTCGTGCTGAGTTGTATGAGTGGATTGCGAAGCTAGTAGATATCCAAGGAAGCTGTAAACTTGAAAAACATATTATGTGGACTCTAGAATTGGTGCACAGACTGGAAGCATTAGAAGATAAGATCGTGTGCACTGTCAATCACTAGTTGGATCAAGTCATAGGAGGATTCATCATTGAATTGGCGGTAGATACTTTAGTCAGCTATAGTGAGGTAGAACGACGCTTCCTGAAGGGATTGCAAGGTAAGTACATTAAATCTTTGAACACTTGGATTAAAATGCTACCCTGTGAAAAGTGGGTTATGCGAATAAATTGATGTTTGGGGCTATGTGGAGTGGGAAAATCTACAAAAACGAAAGTAGCACAGAATTGGAAACTAGCCCCTTGATATCACCTCTATGAGGGGGAGAAGAAGAGACCATGAAGGTTTTGCCAAGAAGTGCGATCAACCTGATAAGGCAAACAATTCCAGGCATAATACCTACACCCACACCACCACTAGTTCCACCATATTCACCCCCGACTTCGCCCATACCAGCTCCACCACCACTACAAAGCAGTATGGCCAGCGCGATAAAGCTACTAGTGTTCAAGGGAGTAGGGAATGAAGATCCAGACCAGTTTTGGTTCATGATAAAAGATGTATGGGAAGAACAGGATGTCACGAATAACAATATAAGGAAGGAAACATAGGATAGTGGATATCCAAACTGCGCTAAACAAAGAATTTAGCAAGCCAAATTTGGAGACACAGTCGATCATTGGATTCCAGGAAGTCTTAATGCTACCAGGCAAAAACCTAGGGGAGTTGGATCAAAGACTAAAGTGCACAATTCGCGAAGCAAACATGCCCTTAACAGATGAGCAACACCATGAATGGTTTGTAGCCTCATTAACACCGCATCTATTGAATGCACTATCGCAATAAAGGCTAACCACTGAGGCTGAGGCTTTGGAGGTTCTGATGAGATTGCATGAGACTCTGATACAAGATCCTAACCTAGAATTCCAACAGATTCACACGCAGTTGAAAAACTTGTGCCTTGAGATGCAGATTTTGAAACAAGATAGGACGGCTCATCCATAAGTGCGTGACGAGGTATGGTGCATAAAGTGTAGGGGTCGGGGTCACGAAAAGGACCATTGCCCAATGTTCGTGAATTACCTCGTAGGAGGAGGACTAATGCCATTGAGACTAGAGGCACAAGTAGGACCAAGTGTAGTGCCAACATTATGGTACGTGATTTGTGAGATAGGAGGAAAGAATGCTATATATAACTGCCATCTATTACAGAAGTATAGGCAGAATTCACAACAGTTGTTCTGTAATTTCTGTAGATTAGTAGGCCATGATGAGTGCACTTGTTGAAATTGAGCTGATGATGGATCAAACTCCTACCTATAGATTTCAGGCCGGAACACGAGCCCTTGACCAGAATGCAGGGATGGCACGAACTAGATTTCAGGGGTGTGGATGAGGTCGAGGTGGAATGGGACTAGGAATAGGTCATGGATAGTTGATATGTTATAATTGCAGAGCATTGGGGCATTATGCTTGTGATTGTACAAATTCAATGAGACCATCATGCTTATATTGCATGCAGTTTGATCATGAGACAGAGGACTATCCCACACTGATAGCAAGGTTTCGTGATAAAGGAGAACTCTAGCCTCCCCCAACTCAGAACCTACAAATGATGAGGTCTGAGTTGTGCGAGGAAGACCCCAATGTAAATATCATGCTCCGAAGTGGTATTGTGATAGGGGAGGACAAAGGAAAACAACCCAAAGAAAGTACCTGGGTTCACAAGACGCCAACTAAGGAACCAGAATTTGACTTGAAGCGTACTAAGGAGACATTCATGGAAGCTAAGAGGAGCTTTGCGAATGCCTCCACTTCATGAAGTAAAGACGGAATGGAGCTAGAAATGGACCCATTGATGCTCCCTATGTTCTTGGAGACATGCATGAAGCTGTTGCGCGATAGGAAGGCTGTAAAGGGGTTGCAAGAACTCATAACTAGATGTGTTGGGTCTGCAATAGGAGAATCCTGTGTAGTCCAGAAGCTTGGGAAGCACACGGCACGAACAGGAAGGGAGATGAGATTGACCGCACAGACTGGGGAATATGAGATGGATCAAGTGATTTTGGATCTAGGATCAGAAGCAAACGTCCTGCCAAAGTAGACATGGGAGCACATGGGCAAGCCTGCACTGCAATGGTCTCCTATCCAACTGTGAATGGCGAACTAGCAAAAGATCCTACCTACGGGGAGATTGCAGGGAATCACCATAGACATCGAAGGAGAGAGTAGGCTAGTAGACTTCAAAGTGATAGAGATTGTGGATGACAACAATCCCTATCCTGCATTATTGGGAATAGATTGGGCGACTGACATGAATGGCGTAATAAATCTGAAGAAGCGTAAGATGATCTTTGAGAAAAAGTCGTTGCGCATAGTGGTACCTTTACACCCTGCAGAAGGATCACACTAAATAGAACCAATTCACGACAATGAAGATGATGACGATATGGACTGCATCTATAAGATAACTATGTGGGAAAAATATTGGGTAAATCCAACCGTGGATGGCCGAATCTCTTGGGAAGAGTGATGGCAGAACTGGTTACATGAGGTAACCACGATTAACTATAACATGATGACAAGGTCATTGCACTGTGTAGCAATAGAGGTAAGATACCTACCTATGTATGATGGGTTGGGCGAGGTGGATGATTTCCTAAAAAAATTTGAAAAATAAGTGTCGGAGCAACAATGTTTAGGCGATCCTAAATGGGTACTGTGCGCTATGCCTACAAGGTGGTGGGGTACGCACCAGAAGAGTTTTGAGGACTAGCATGACTATTGAAGGATGATGCGCCTATGATTTAGGAAGCCTTAGATGTGGTTAAAAGACAAGTATGAAGGACAAAATGACTTGCATGCCCACCTTTATAGGTGGGTACAAGCATATGGTATGAAACTCGGAGGGATACACACAGTACTTGCAGTAGGCGAAATGATCGAGATGCAGGTGCGGAAAAGAAAATGGCGTGAACAATCCCTCTATTTAGGACTAGGAAGTATGGTAAGACCAAGCACGTAGAAGCATATTCACACAAAATATTTTGAAAAAAAATATGTGAAGCACTGAACACGGTCCACCAGGAAAAGTGGGTTGACTAGGACCTGTGCATACTACCGATTCTCTGGGCATATAGGACCATGTGAAAAACCTTGACCACGTAGGTGCTGCCAAGGCTAGATTATGAAGCAACTAAAGTAAGCCCTATAGTACTTGGAGAACTTAAACCATGCATGATCGTACCAATAGCAACTATGGTTCACAGAACCCTGAAAGCAGAAATCCAACAGGGAAATTTTAGGCTCCAAGAACTTGAAAAAGAAAGGGTGCGATTAAGGAAGAAAAGTACTTTGGTAGAAGTCAAAGTCAAGACGCTGGAAGACAAGATAAGGAATGATCTTCTCTATAAGAAGACCACGATGATAAAGTAGGGTGTGCATGATCATGCTGACAAGTTTGATCACTATCAACGTGAATTGATCAATCTGATGCCTTGGCTTGGAACGCATATTACTAAGAGAATTAACCAAGTTAATGCGCTACAAATGATAAGGTGCATGAAGCCGCCAGTAACACCAAAAGGTAGGTATTTCCCAAGAAGAATGTTGGATGACCAGAGGAAACTACACACAGGTGGTGCAACCACCTGACTAGCCAAGGGAGGAATAGTCTTAGTGCTCTAGGCTATTGAAAGCGAGTACGAGACTATATACTATTCTACCCAAGAGCTACGAAATGTTGGAGCTACGTGTAAAAGCAAGGAGTCACAAGGTTCACAACCATGCATGGAGGGCTATGCTACCGTGAAGGTTGAGTAGAAAGTGACCATTGAAGTCACTATTCATGATGGGATGCTCGACTTGAGGCCAAGTGGAGTGGGCGACAGTCATTTAAGATGTGATTTATGGGCAAGGTTTGGGAAAATTTGCCGCCAAGGGAGAATTAATGAATTGAATTTGGGGGGAATGCTTGAATTCAAATACTGAAAGCACTATAAATTACAAAGGGTTGCCTAGCAAACAACACTTTTTCATCTGTGAATTGAGCTATTGAGCAGAGCCCTAATTGTTGAGTGTCGAACGTTGATTGAGATCCTGAGATCGTGAATGATAGATTTTTGCACAGATACAATGGCAACGACTAAGGATGTTATGGAGATAACATAAATAACTGCCGAGGAGGCCGCGTAGGCATTGATTGTGGGGGATGTTCCGTAAGGTGTCGAGATTGTGGCAGAAATCCCGAAATCACTCTGCATGTTAAGACCCAAGAAGGACAAACAAGCAATGGTCCCCATACATGTATCCACACTAAACTCACTATGCACAAAGCTGTCAATGGAGGAGAAGGGGAAAGGCATCACCATAGAGACCAATGAAGAAAAATAAGATCTAGAGGATCTTACCATTGGAGAGGAGGAGGATGAAGGCATCGAAGAGGACACTCAGCCTGCGCACCCTGCGACAAAATTGCCTGCCTATGTCCCTCACTAAAAGGGAAGGCTAAAGTGCCCAAGGACCTAGACAAGACCAAGAGCTCGCTCCAGACCCCGCTCCTCCCAGACAATATTATGTTTGAAGGCACAAACTTGGGACAGCCTAAAATTTGAAGATTGGGACCTCGTTGATCATGAGAAGCTCCCTCACCTTGATACCAAGAACCTCATGAAGCCCAAGTAGAACACCGCACCGGGGGTCACTGAGCTAGAGCCATGGAAGTGGTTACATGAAGTGGAAAATGTTGGGCTACTGAATCTTCTCTAGGTTTCGCACTTCAACCACACACCAATAACCATTTTCGTAATCAGGCAGCTGCTCTACCTTGCGCATGATGGGTGTTTGTGGTTGGAGGAGCCCATCCCCATCACAGTAGACTTGATTCACTGCATCTACTGACTTCCATGTAAAGGAGAGGACCTCGTGGAGATATCGAAAGGGAAGGGCAGTGACTTATCCATCATGGAGGTCATGAAGAAAAAGTACAAGCTGGAAAAAAAGAAGAGGGGCTACGCCATCTATAGCATCAAGGACAAAGTAGTGCACATGGTGACGAAAATCTTGGTAGGAAAGGTCATGCGCAAGTGTTGCAAAAACAAAGTACCCATGCTGGTGGTAGCACTAGCTAAGCAGTGCACGAAGGGGGTCTAGTTTAACTAGTTTGAGTTCCTCTGCAATGAGTTTTTAGAAAATTGTCGCGAAGCTTAGGAATAGGGTAAAACGTTCCACTATGCATGGCTTCTGCTGTCCATAGTGCTCGTGGCAGGCAAATTACCAGAGGATAGTCAATTCCAATAATTGACAGGGAACTGTTAGAGGCCGTGAAGTACACTTCGCTCTAGGCCACAAAGGATGCTAAGAGGATCCGAGATAATAAAATATTTTGGTTTTTCATGGAAATGAAACTCAGAATGTGGATCAACCGCAAGTCGCGGTTGTCGCTAACTGTTTACAACACTCTGAAGAGTTTTGCAGAATTCAAAGCGAACATGAATAACATTTATATCAGGGCATGCAAGGACCAGACCAAGTA
Source organism: Pinus taeda (assembly GCA_000404065.3). Taxonomy (NCBI): domain Eukaryota; kingdom Viridiplantae; phylum Streptophyta; class Pinopsida; order Pinales; family Pinaceae; genus Pinus; species Pinus taeda. The sequence continues at coordinate 147,641 of APFE030410750.1, read as the reverse complement.
GTGGGTAAAGCTACCCTTCGTAGCCACTACCGACGTCATTTTTAATGTATAGGAGGCATGACCACCAGAGTGGCACACCCTAGACATTGAAGAGATCAAGAAGTCGATGACACAAAGAAAGAAAGACAAGGCCAAGCTGTGCATCACACTGTTGGCCGAAAACCAAGGAAGGAAGCAGCGGTAGTAGATGTGCGGGCAGAGTGGGATGTGGCACAAAAAGTAGTTGAAGGAAGGAGCTGCAGTAGTATCAACGCACAGGAAGCAGCCGTGAAGGTGGGAAAGGGCCAAAAAATGCCTTTGGAGGGGCAGGAAGTAGAGGAAGCAGAGATAGAAGAGGGAGGTGTGGACCCACGAATCATTTCGATATAGCTAAAGCATCAACAGCCAATAGAGTGGGCAGGGTCACGTAAGAAGGTCAAGGTATCCAAGTTGTCTATTGACCCAATCACCCTAACCGAGGGTGATCTACATGACATTGGTGAGATGGTGTGTGATGTCACCAATGAGGCTCTCCAAGATTTCATGCAGGTGAACCAGATTGTGTTGGGGGCCCTTAGAGCATAGTTGTAGGAATTATGGGCACACCCTCCTCAAGTTGGTACCATGTCAACCAACCTAGAAGTCGGCTCCACGGCAGTAGAGCAGATGTTGTGCATATCAATGACGAACACCATAGTGCTACTGAAAGGGGCACTACTGATAACAAATGAGGCCGACAAGTCTTCAATCAGTGCGTTGAAAGGTTTATGTATCAATATAGTTGCACTCCCACGTGAGACCTTATATGTATTGTAGGATTGGATAACTGCAGAGCTATGACCTAGGTAGAGCTACACGCTCCAAGTCCCCAGTGAGAAAAAAATAAAAGTCAGAACAACTAAGCTTGTAGCGTGGTGAAGTGGTGTCGCAGAATCAACCATTGGTACAAGTGATAGATGATGCTTGCCAAAGAATCCCGGAGCTGGCTATCCTAGCGACATGCCAGCAAAGATGCAGATCCATAGGTTAGTAGTAGGGGTCCGTGAGGAAAGGGAAGAAATGACAAAGGTTCAACTAGAGCTGAACCTTCAGATCACCGAGCTACAGTTGAAGGCACAACCACCCACCCCCTGAAATTCAAAAGAACAGTGCACTAGCGCTATCACAACTGGACTAGAGGAGATTGACGGTGCAGTGTGAGGCTGCATCACTATGTTGGAAGTATCACTTGAGGTCCTCACATATCTACAGGAGGACCCCAACATCTAGCACTAAGAGACAAAGGTGCAAGAAAAACAACAACAATATGATAGTGTTCGAGGAACTATGTAGACGGTGGTCCTCACTCAGAGGCTTGCACGGATACAGTAGGCTAAAGCACTGAAGGAGTAGATGGTCACGACACGACATAAGGAAGCAGTCTTGAAGGTGCACATTCAGCCTTGGATCGACGAGGCCTTCACCGTCATGGAAAAAATCGAAGGAAAGCTCACACACATGTAGGGATTCACATCCTGATGCAGAGAAGCACTCCCAACATGGAGGTCTTGAAATAGTGTATGCAACAAATTAAGCAAGTAGCGACTTAGTGTCTTGTTGACCTTGCTGGAGTTCGAGAACAATTGGAAGGACTCCGCACAAAGATCATTGTGTCAATAGAGTGACTCAAGGGCAAGTCATGATGTTTGTGTTGGGGTCCTGTTGGGCATGGAATCCCCCTAAGGCATGTTTTGAGGATTAAAGCCCAAGTTTTGACCAAATCTTGTTGTAAATCTCTGCGAATTACAGGCGTGGGGTGCGAAAGTATGATAGAGTCATAGGGTTGTCTACCCTACTTTTGTAATATAATGTCGGCTAGATAGACCTACCTATGGTCCGCGGACCATGGGATTGTATAAATAAAGTGAGGCTCTAATGTAAAAGAAGAAAAATGAATAGTGAAGGAAGAATGAGAAGTCTAAGTGGTGGAGTCAAATTGTAGAGTTTGTCTGTGTGGTGTAAAGTAGGAGAAGGCTCTGTAGATAAGTGCGTAGAGGCCTAGTAGTCTGCAAATGAGTGTATGGACCCCTATAGCTGAGTGCGGAGGTCAAGTCGAGTCTCTAACTGGGGAAATAATCAATAAAGAGAAGCTTTACTATAATTTTGTGTACCTATTCTTGGGTTAATGCATGATTGATATAATTTGCAAATATATTGTTTATTTACTACGCACACCTATATGAAGTTCCTATGTTGTTAAGTATAACTTAAAGCACTCAAGTAGGAAAGGATAATTAAATAATATTGGAATATAAGCAAGGTTTTGGATAATAATGTAGAGCACGGAACACAGCTCCTTGGTAGGGCTGTGCGAAGGCAGTATATCAGACCGTGAGGACTGGGAAAGTGTGCGAAGTAGCCTGCATGTAGGGAAAAATTGTGGACTAGGCAAGCTCATCAGAAATCTACAGGGTGTGGAAACCTAGTTCTAGCACCCTCCCATACTACTTCTAGTGAGACCTCAATTTGCCCTCCATAGACTATTTTCGAAAGGGCCAATAATACCGGGATTTGTTTGGCTAATTAACTCCAAACCTAGGTCAAGCCCTAACAAGCCAATAGTTAGTTGTTCACTATCAAATCTGATTATTGCAAATATTAGTAAGAATCATCAAGGCATCATCATCAATCAGATATACATCACGTCATTAACAACTTATGAGGGCCACGATCACTTCTACATATTATCAATAGACTGTAATCTTCATCAATCATAACAGAGCAGATATTCGATAACTGACTAAACCATATCAAAACCCTTTTCCAAGTCTATCCCATTGCTTTTTCCTCAAACCAACATATACACAATATGTAACTTCGAACTTGGACATATACACGACTTGTCTTCATGAAAATTGCATATTAGATTTAGAACATTGAAGTTTCACACTTTTAGCTCTCCTTGAGTGTGTTATTTCTGTACACTGTGCTATGCCACATCTTTCTGACTATACTTCCTTCTTCTTCCATATCTTCGAGTGTGATGATGTTTTCTCCTTTTGGTATGGTGCTTGAAATTTTCTCCTGCATTCCTTTGTTATATGTCCAAACTTGTTACATGCATAACATCTTACATGTTTCATATTTCTTCTATAGCAGTTAATGGCTTTGTGACCAAACATATTGCAAGAAAAACGATATCCTTTAAAGTACCTGGAAGTTGATGATCTTTCTGTGTGATGGTCTTGAACCATTCTACTTATGCATCTCATTGAAACATGTCGAAGATTATGACATATAAAACTTTCAACATTATTCATCGGAGGAAATAATCAACTATCACTTCCATAGTTAGGAGTAAAGATTTTCCTTGAATACTTTCTTTCCTTGGTTGTTGATGGGGTTGACTTCTCATCTCCTTGTTGAGCATTTCAGTTTTTTCATTAGAGCTATATTCACCTTCAACACATTCATGGAAACCATGACTAGTTTTGATGGTAGGAGACCTTTGACTACTAAGAATATTATCCAAAGTCTTAGTACTATCTTGAAATCATAATAGTTTATCCTTTTATTCTAAATTATCTTTTAAGATATTTACCTCAACCTGATATTTTTCTTCCTTTTCAAGATATTTCTTGTTCATGATTTCTTCAGCCTTTCTTGCTTCTTCCACCTATTTCCTTAATTTGAGAATCTGATTTTCTTGTTCTTCATCTGCTTGAGGTAGTTCTTCATTCTGCTTATTTGATATTTCAATATCTTCTTTTAGAGAGAGGATCTTAGCTTCAATACTTTCATGGTAACTGGGTCTATCGTTAAGTCTCTAGATTGTTGTACTCTTTTCATTTATTTCATTTCTTAATGATGTCATTTCATCCTGCCACTTTTGACATTGATCTTCCTTTTCCCTGTACTACTTCCTTACTTTGTTTCCTTCCTCCAACTCAGATTTTAATCTAGTAACTTTTTCTCTGAAGGCAAACTCCCTTTCCTTAAATAGATCTTGTTGATCTCTGATTTTATCTACGAGTCTTTTAACTTCTGCCTCTATGTTTCTTTCATGATCACTTTAAATATCATCAACATTGCTTAAACAGACAAAAGTATCACTAGAAGACCAAAACTTTATACCTGATACTTCTTTTTCTAGTTCATCTTTAATTCAAGGTGATTCTGAATCTGAATACTTGCTTCCACCTAATAGCCAATTGTCTCTCTTGCTATTGCTATTCCTTTGGGCTGTCTTCTTCTTCTTAGATGCTTTCTTCCTTAGCTTCTTTCCCATTGTTTCTATAGATCTCGTTCAAGAGATCAAGTTTCTACCAAAGGACCTGCTCTAATGCTAATTATTGGAAATAATATTGAGAGGGGGGTGAATCAATATTTACAAATCAATAACTTTTTAATTTCCATAATCATATTTATATATTCTACTTTAGAGAAGGGAACTCGTGTGTGCACGCAACTATTCTTAAGCCAAGAAATGTATATCGAGTGAACTTATGATTCAGTTAATTCATCATATATTGATTTTAATCAGTGTATCAGTACTTTATTAAACATTAAATAGTAACCATGTGCAGTAATAATAAAATAAGCCATAACACATAAGAAACACACATGAACACCAAGATTTAAGGTGGAAACCAAATGCGGGATAAAAACCACTTGCTGCTATCTTCTTTTAATATAAGAAAAATCTATTTACAATCTTGTACTAGTGCAGACTCATATCAGTAAGTAGGCACCCACCCGCAAAAGGCTACAACCTTCTCTCGTTCTCCAGCTTCTACTAGAAGGGAGCTACAACCCCCTAGCTCTTGTACTAGCCAATTTGTTTATTAGTACGTAGGCACCGACGTATAGAAGGATCCAACCTTCACTCATTTTCCAGCTTCAACTGGAAGGGAGCTCCAACCCCCTGTTTCTAGGAAAACTAGTGTCTTTTCAGTTGATTAGCCCTCTAGGATTGTCAGCTATAGTAGAAACAAAGAATCCAAGCAATTTGGGGTTTCTTCAATGTATGATGGATAAGAGAGAGGAAAAAGGGGCCAACTTGGATCTTCTGCTTGACTTCTTGCTTGGTCTCTCTCCCGCTCGACAGAGCTTGCAACTCCTCTCCTACTTATCCCGCTTAGAGAATACTCGTAGAAACATAGCAACAAAACACCGTCAAAGTGTTTTGATCTATTATATCATAAGCATTGCAGAATTAGAAATACAATGAACATATAATGGCATTCACAAATAATAACATTCACAATTACACAGTTGTATGGAAGAAAACTCAAAGAACTTTATTAAATAGAAGGGAGAATTACAACCTAGCTTTCTGATCCAACATCATCCTCCCAGCGTTAAAGCCCTCTTCACCTCATGAAAAGCAAGATCACACCAACAATACAATGCTCTCTCTCAACGTCAAAATATCATCACTTCCTTGCAAATTACAAAATTCCAACCCTAGATCTCTCAGATGAGGGATCCATTTATAGATGTGTGCAAGGGTGTGAGTCATATTTGGGGTTTTGATTAGTATCATTCCACTTGTTGTTTTTGGTACAACTTGGAGATTTCTTGGATCTCTTACTCATCCTTGGGCGAATTCAGAGAGGTAAGTATCATAGGAGAAGTTTCTAGAAGATTCCATGAGCATCCACTTAGCAAACTATCTCGAACATTTGTCCATCCTCGCTCATCACACCCTATAGAAGGCCTCTTTAGTATGTATCACACCTGGCTAGTGTAGGAGTTAGTATGCATTGCACCCTAATAGTGGAGCAGTCAATATGGTCCTATTTTGGCCAGTTCTGGATGGTTCTTCAGGTGGAACTTTTGGGGAAGGATGTAATCAGTTGACCATGACCCTTTAGGGTATGAAACAACACTTTTAGGGGTTAAAGAGCCCTAGTTTATCGACATATAAGATTGGGCTTGAAGTGCCCAAATATGCCTATAACACCCCCTGGCTCTTGTACTGGCTGATATGTTCACCAATACGTAGGTGTCGGCCTACAGAAGGCTACGACCTTCTCTATTCCTCCAGGGACCATGTTTGATTAATTTTTAGACTCGACACTCATGGAACACAACACGAAAATCTAAAGGCCATGTTTCAACAAATTTTCATACTAGACCCATCAACAACATTGAAGCTCAAAATCAATCACTACTGCAATACAGCCAATCACTAAAAACCCATCATCACTTAAGAAAAACACAATCAATTAATCTGAACATTCAAAACCCTATCACTAGAACACAATCACGAGAACACAAAGTAGAACCTAGAACTCTGCATCAACCACTAGAACCACATGCAACTTCAAACATCATATTTGATAATGTATACACTACTTTGATGTGTTGAACCAGCATGTATACACACTTTTTTCAAAGCGAACCAGCGTACAAATATGCAAATACTAAATTAAAACATCACAGCTATTCTAGACTTTAGTCTACCAAGATCTGAACATTTACATAATAAATAATGTGTAAGAAATTAGATCTAGCCCAATCAGCATTAGATCATGCAATGATAAGTTGTTTCAGTTATTATGATCCTAATATAACATTGTATCCAAGGTGCACAAAATATTTTAGATCATCTTATAATCATAGCCCCTGTAACATAACATATACTTCATATAGAAGTGTTCCTCAGAAACCCATTCACTTGCACACTATGGCCTAATCATCTTCTCCTCCTTACATACTTTTAGGCCTTTCTCAATACCTAGGACCAAAAACACTAAGGACCAATAACTCAGACCAAATACCTCGGACCAATACCTCAAACCAAATACCTTGGACCAATGATTTGGACCAAGTACCTCAGAGGATTACCTTGTGGACCAAAACCTTGATTTTCCATCCCATACACACTTTTCCTTCTATGAAACTACGTGTATGTGTATAGACTCTTTTTCTTCTATCCTCCTATGTGTATATGCTACTTTGGCAAAGTGGAACAACATATACCTCTCTTTCTTCAATCTCTGGAGTTTGATCTGTAATCCTTTGTTGTTAACCTGTTGCACTGTGAACTATCATCTATGTGAGTTGCCATCAAGGATAACACTTGTATCATAATGCCAACAAATGATACTTTGAAGAAGACAATGATTATGATGAGTGATGAAGACCATGAGTAAGTGAAGGGAGTAGGGGTGACCTAGACAAAACAACTAGTGACCAAATTTTTATTTGAAGATTCACAGAAATGACAAAAATTTTACTTGACACCCTAATAACACCTTGTAAGAGCATATTTGATCACTAGTGACATGATGAACTAGTTGACACTAACAAAATGCAAACATCTAATGTGGAAGATAAGCATTAAACTACATGTATTATTGAGATGATATATATTTATAGTACATGGTGTGACCCTTGGATTCATATTCCAAGTGGTCTCCTGGATTCCCTTTGACTGTACAACTTCCACACCAACCCTTAGGATTAGGTGTCCAACATTCCACCATTGATACAAAGGGGTATGTATGAGTCCAAGAAGAGAGTTATAATACAAAATGTAAAAAAATGCATGGCAACACTAAGTTGAATGTGCTCAATAAAATGTTGGTATAAGGGAGATGGTTTAAAGATGACCACCAACATTGGAATGCTTACTGTAGTTCTCGAAACTTTTCCAAGTCTGGAAAAAAAAAAGAAATATTTTGCTAGAGTAAGTGTCCCTAATTTTTTGGAGAGGGAGACCTTCAACCTAAAAAAGGGAGGTCTACAATCTGCTGTGTTTTAACGATAACCACCAACTTTGGAATGCTTAATGCAATTCTTGGAACTCTTCCAAAAATGGCAAGAACCTAAAGTCTTTTGCATTAGGAAGTATCCCCAACTCTTTGAACAGGTGTCTCGAACCCCAATAGATGGTTTAAGGATGATCTCCAATCAAAGGCATGCTTCGGGGCATCTCTGTCTCTGGCTACAACTTTGAATCTAGTATGGCAAGTTGTAGCTCAAGCTCACTTGATGTGGCTTTGAAGCTTGAAGATGACCATCACTTCCCCCCTTGTCAGATACAAGGTGAGATGATGGAGAAAAATCAACTGCAAGACTTTTAAATACACTAGAACAAGTTCAGACATATGACTGAAATATCTTCTTGGATGTTGAAGCCCATTACCAAGAAGTGACCCATCCAAGATGAATATTCGTTCTTGCAGTAGGCTTTTTTTTGAAGCTTCTAATTGAATAATGAATGGCTTTATGACAATGCTTACATGGATGAAGATCAAAACACTGGTATTTCACATGGACAACTCTGTCAGAATGTTGGCATTTAACAATCTGTTGTGGTTGTTGTGGAAGAGGACTAGAATGTTGAACTGAAGATGAATTGTTATAAATAAATACAACACTCTGAAATTGGATGGGCTTTGATTAATATTGAAAATGAAAGGACACATCCTTGTCATATCTAAGACTTGTTATGTGCTTATTATGGACAATATCTTCTCAAGGTCTAATGATGGGCTTGGGAAGTGCATGCTGAATTTCTGCATCTGCATGCAAATTTGATGCTTCATTGGGAACTGGATTTGAATCAACTTGCTACTTATGGGAGTCTATTTCAATGTTATCAATAGAAATACTTTCATAAGGATGACTCCACTGCTATAATTCTTCTTGCTATAACTGAGATTTTGTTATCACTCAAAATTTTCTCAATGTTAAAGAAAGAAATTTCCGAGGTAACCACAAACCAATCTTTTAGGCTCGGGTTCTAGCCAACATAAGTCCAAAGAGGGCTCTCTCTTTATAATTTCACTTTGTTTTGGGTGGGATTTTAGGCTAGTTCTTAGTGCTCATGAGGTTTTGATTTTGATTGGGTGGTGGAATTCTGGGAATAGATGGACAGAGGAGGCCTTCAAGCCATTGGGTTATGGAGTCAATCAAAGAGGGGCTTAACTGGATCAGATCAATTACTAAAGGAAGAGTTCACAGGGCAGGCTAGCACAACAAAGAGAAAATCTACAGGTTTAAATGGATGATGTAGTCCTAACCAGGGTGAAAAGGCAATGAAGAATCCTTAATCCGGGATCAATATGAAGAACAGAAGGAGATCAATAGCAAAGGGCAACTTGTAATATCCCTCCCTTTAATAATAAATAATAAATAATAAAAATAATAATATAATATATAATAAATAATAAATAATATAATAATATAATAGTATAATAATAAATAATACAAAATAAATAATAATAATATAAATATAAATATAAATAATAAATCACTTAATAATAAGAAATAAAAAAAATCATAAATAATATTAAAAAATATACAAGAAAATAAATAAAAATAATAATAAAAATAGTAATAACTCACTAAAGCTCTAAATAAGAATAAATAGTAATAAAACAAAGAAAACAATAAAAAGAACCAGTAAAGCTAAAAATCAAAAGAAAAGTAAAGAAAGAAAACAAGAAAGCTAAAAAATCAAGTTGCATGTAGACACATGGAGTGTGTGCATGTGGTTCCCCATCCAATGTTGTTCTATTTAATAGATGGTGAGGAATATGAGAGGCATTCTTGCATTCTATCATTCCGATATTCTATCTTTCATTCTCTTGGGATAATGGTATACTAAGACTTAGGAGCACTGGCAGTAGTCTTTGATTGAGGGCTCGGGGGTCGCTAGTTGCAGCAGAATCCTGCACAATTGAGCCTACGGTTGGGAGGAGAGTCGTCCCCAAAACCCTCTTGCAGTAAGCCTACTTCTACCACAGCTAAGCACTCTTCATAGTATCAAATTTAATGTTGATAAGTTAATTAGATATATATTTTGGGTTGTTAAATGGAACAGAATGTATGTGGGATATTCTTCTTTGCTTAGAAGGTAAATTCTTATGTAGCTAAATGTTTGTAACTTACGTTTCCTTAATTCCAACATAAAAATTACTGTGAAATCATTGAGAGCATTGTTTATACACAGACACTGTCCTAGATTGTTTCTTATCAAATTTCCATGTTTTTAATCAAAGGATATAGATCTGAATCGTGTTTTACAATAGTAGATGAGCTAGCATGACATTTTTCCAACAACATCAAGCGCAATAGCTTAGCTAAATTTGTTTAAGAATGTTAACGCTGTAGGTTCAGAAAATGTATATGTAATAATAGTGGTTGGCCTAATAAAGAGGCAATATGTGCAATGGGTGGATATCTATATAGAGAGATCATGTAGTCATTATTGAGGGATATGTGATTTGGGTATATTGGAGTAGGTTCTGGTACCTAACATTTAGTATCTCTCCATGAAAATGTGTTTTTTTTTTTTTTTTTTAATTTTTGAGAATTGGATTACATTTATAATTACACATGAATTGGTATTACTAACTTTGGGTTAGATACAGATTATTGGTTTTAATGTGTAATGAAGAGATAGTCGAGATCCTAACGGATGGTGAATGATATTTCTTATTCATTTTCATATGAGTAATAAGAATTAACAATTATCTACCGTGGATTAGAAAAAGGTACTATTGATTGTGTAAATAGTATTGTTGACTTTATAGTGTGTGCAGATTTTTCGACATTGTTGTCGAAAGGAACAATGGAATTTGCAGGAACACGCATATCCATGACCACAAGCTTACAATCTTATGTTTAATGTCTTATGCAGACAATTTTATATCTTATCCGGGAAATTAATATGGTTAAATGTATTGTAATTTAAGGGAGGGTGTTTCCTTTGCGGGTGTGCTTGCAGGCAGGATATATAATTAATAAAATGATTTTATTTTGTTGGGGAGGGATAACCTTCCCAGTCATCCGATCCGGTTCTGGGTCGGGTGGCAGTGTCTCTTCTTTATGGTGTGGAATATTTCTTTGGTTGTTTGATTTCTTAAAATTCCTTAGAGTAATCATTTAATAGCCATAAGAATCTAAAGATACATTTAATAAATTTGTTAAAAGCAGTCCATTTAATTCTTCTAAGTTATGATTGCTTAAACAGATACAACACATAATTTCAATGTATCCTAGCACATAAGGTGAGGAATCTGAACACTTAATATTGGTGTGACATATCACTTCAAAAGTCATGGTGAATTTTCTTTCAGAATTCAAGTACCTTCTTAAAACAATATTTCCACAAATATTCTTAAGCTTTACTCATTGGAATGTTGATTCTATAAGTTTTAATAGTACAAAATTAGTAATTATTTCTAATTTGCATAATCAATCACATAGTTTCAAATTTGGCAATGGTTTGATTGCATGCATATGCGGGTGACTTGATGTCACTGTTAGAAATATGATGTTTTAGAGGTCGGATATAGGTCTGATATTGCCATTACCATCATATATTACCTTTGCATTGGTACTAATGATTTAGATTCATGACCAGTTTCTTCATGGGCCTTAACTGGTTAAAAGGCATCCACTCTGTAGGTAATATACTTTCCATAGGATTGATTGTAATCTTGTAATAGGAAAAAGATTCTTCAGTCACGAGACTCGAAGCACTTCTTCGACTTTTGGTGGATATTGAACCACATCTCCGTGATTGATAGAATCTAGATCATTAGTACTCCTTATCTTTCATTTAATGATCATTTGAAAGGTGAATTAGTGGATGGATTGGATCATCTAGTGACTCACATCACATTGCAGTTTTTCTTTAATTAGCTATCCAATTTGGTATCTAAGGACAGATATATTCTTAGCAATAAGCTACAACAATCAGATTCTTGACAACAAAATAATGTTAGTATAACTTAAAGTCTAGTGCATTCATTAGTTCCTCGTTGCTTTCTCATGCAGATTCTTTGGTTCTCTGTTCACAAATATATCTCATTATATGGTATGACATAATTAAGATATATTTTTATGATTCAGTAATTCATTGGAAAAGTATGTAATCCTGATATAGTATCCTGATGTAACTACTCACCATTGGTTCACTTTACAAACATAGTTTAAATAGTACTTGAAGTAATTGGATAATCGAAGTTGAGATCGTCACTAATTAAAGTGCTCTGAAAATACTAAAATCGGTTCCAATCCACAATGGATGAACTCTGATATCTTATTACTTTTAGTGATCATTTTTCACCTGCATCTATGTTTCAGTCTGATCTAAAAACACAGAAATAACATTCTGTGAATGTTGATCATATTATTCATTAATTATTTGTTCGATTACTGCCCTTTAGCAATAGCAGTTGCTTGGCATTTCTCTGGTCCATTATTGCAATAACAAAACTCTCTCAATATGATCTTCTAGTAAATTTAATTTTGCATTGCAATTGCCATTCAAATTACATGTATTTGCTCATTTACTACTCATATCATTTGTATATTGAACATCATCAAGCTACATGATGGTATATTTAGTCTCAGTGGAAAACCATACAGATTTGGACTAAAGTTCAGATGTTGAGTATAATGTTACATGACGTTCATAATGGTTAAATTTGTCTAAAGAGAAATGGGAAGAAAATTGCAATTTTTTTGGTAACTAATGATAGTTCACGTAATTATGGCCAGCTTGGGTCAAACATTTAAGGTCATAAAGAAGAAATATCACAACAAATATAACAAATTAGTAAGAAGAAACAACCTATTTGGGAGCATAAAAGAAGAGTATTGTGGTATTTTGAAAATAATGGAAGAATTTGGTAACTTGGTATTATAAAGGTACCACTGTAAGGTCTATCTAAGGATGATGCACCTAAAGAAGAAATATTGGCAATCAACCAATGAAGTTGAATAATTATGGTATTAATTTTCCGGAACTTGGACGGCATGATAAAATGATGGGAAAGGATAAGTGTGTACATGACAACATCTATAGCAATTTTCCCTCTAATGGGAGAGCCACATTGTAAAGTTTTTCCATAGGTGACTCACTATATGAATGAATTATGGACAATGAGACGTATGGTTAGGTAATTTTATTATGTGGATAAGCGGATTACATATATCTTATTGAATTTATTTTTCAGGTATTACCTAAGTTTGGAAGAGTAATGTATGAAGTTACATGATGACCAAGTAATGATAACTTGGAAGATATAGGAAGGAATGTTGCTCAACTTGAATAAGGATACTATTTAATAAGAAAGAGTCTTTTGCCCAACTGGAGGAAGGGGTCAAGCAATCAACTGGTATCGAACGTGACGAACTCGATGAGATAAGAAAATAATTCTTTGAAGTACTAATTGTTAAATAAGTCAACATTGATCAACAAATCCCCGTGAAAATCAATTAAGCATGAAATAGAGTTAAATCATGATGGAAATAGTATTTGCAATAGCGATATTGGAATCAGTGATCCAAACGATAAATGGATGTAAAATCAAGGGATTTCAATTTTGAGATAGATGATTTAAATAATAATGGTATCACTAGTAATGAATTTCACCAAAATTTCCTTTGGGAAGGAATAATATATGACGAGGGATTAAGACTCAAGATGATAATTATGAAATTCAACGATGTACTTAGATGATTATACCATTGGTGTAAATGATCAACTACCTAGTAGAAATAAGTCGAAATGATTATCGAAAAGTGATTGACACCTTGATGAAAACATACTCACGATGTTTCATGATATCATGGTAGGAAGATAATGATGTACATATGGTTATTATAGTGATAAGGTATCTATACAATAATAGCGATATGCATAGGTATTATGACATTATGTCAAGGTATATTGACATTTTCATTTACTACATGATGATAAGCATTTCATGTTCAATACTCATGATGGATATGATATGCATAACGTGGCATAGGAATTATGATGTTATAATTATTGACATGTGGTTCATTTATGTTAACTCATGATATGTCTTGATATAATAATGTGATGGTATAACTGACGCATGCGATAGTTCCGTACAAATCTATGACATGTGTGAGCATGCAGTTCCTTGCAAGAGTTGGCATGTGGATTATTTCCTATGATACTATGATAGTATGGTTAATGCATTGGATGCATGTTGAGATGTGATGATTCACAGGACTCCACAAATGGGCTGAGAGGGTCGGTTTATTTGATGATCTCGTGCAAGCCCATACGCACGAGGGAGAATAAGTAACACCATATGGGCTAGGGATAAAACTCAATCAACACTACATATACCAATGGTTCCTTTGTCTTGTGTATAGCTCTTGATGGGTAGCTCTTGAAGAGCTATGGGGCCATCTTGAGGAGGCCAAGTGCCTGATGTTCCAGGCTAGGTGTCTGATGTTCCAAGCTAGGTGCCTGTTGGGATGCCGAAGTCTGGAAGGGATGTAAAGGACTTCGATGCCTGCGGCTGTGCGCCTTAGTAGTTGTGGAGGGAGTGGGCCAGCCTGCGAGATGGCTGTGGTCATTGAGTACTGGACCGGATGCCTGCCTTGGGGCAGATGAGGTCTGAGTCAGGCGCGAGCCTTGGGGCCAGCCTTCGACTAGGATACAGACCGGGTCAGGCTTGGCCTAGTCCCGAAAGTGGGAAAAAGGACAGAGATTCCTTGAGATTTCCCGGGGTGTTGGGGACTTTCGATGCCTGTTGCTTATACTAGTTCAGAAGAGGGTGTTGGCAACATGAAGTAAATAAAACAATAAATAATAAATAACAAAAATATAATACACAATAACTTCGGGACGAAGTTCCTTAAAGTGGGAGAGTATGTAATATCCCTCCTTTTAA
>APFE030410750.1:86883-126518 GCA_000404065.3 Pinus taeda | reverse complement strand
ACTTGGTCTCCTAATTTTGATATATCATGTTGCATTTCTTCCTCTTCTTCATGAGTCATGCTAGAGCTTTCAGGTTGCCTACTAGGTGTTTGCATTTTCTTTCCTCGAGGCATCAATTACCGATAATAATTATTTACTATGCCCTTTTAATTCATTCAAACTAATTTTTGAAACCAAGCTTATGCAAAATTTAAAAAAAACTACACACCTTTTTTTCATTTTGTAGGAGCTCAATATTGAATCTAATGTACCTTTGTAATTTAAGATCATCTAGTTCTGAAATTGTGGCTTGAAGTAGCCCTCTACATCCTTTTTCCAATGCTACCATTCTAATCCAAATTGGATTCTTGAGGGAATCATTATGCCAAATCTCCCACAGTGACCTGATTATAGACTAGTTTAGTAGAGCGAACTTGTACGATGTGCCATGAGTCACTGTTTGGACCTTGGGCTCTAAAAACTATATATAATAAACTACCATCCGTCCTCTTTTTGTAACTTTTTACGAAATTTCAATCCGATGCTCAGAGAGAAAGTTAAGATGATTTTCCCCAGGTCACCTGTTTGGAATGTAATTCAGGAGTCTGCAAAAAGACCAACTTCCTCAGATCATATCTCTGGAAATATACCACAAAAATCTCTGAAATTTGACCCGAGATTTAGCGCCATGTATTCTCAAATGGGTTTTTTTGTTTAGCTTCTGAAAAATCGTAGAAAAATGTTATAGCGAAAATGCCACAATGACTTATTTGGAGCAACAAAACTATAAAATCCAAAGCTCTGATACCAAATGTTATGAAACCAACACAAGAAAAAGATAGAAAAGATAGATCAACGCCTTAAAATTTAGCCTCTTCGAGGGGGCAACCTCCTTTACATTACATAAATGAACAATTCTTCGATGATTCAAATGACAAAACCTCCTTTCTATATATAGGAGTCTAAGGAGTCACAATATAACCCAACCGACCTAACAATAATAATATAAAGCCACAAAAATAACAATAGAGGGATTCTATAGGGCACAATAATAACAATATGGGGACAATAGGGGAACAACAATAGTAATAAGGGATACAACTCTAATAGTAATGCAATAATCACTAGTATTATAGGGACCAAACAACAACTAAGAATCTTTTACTATGAACCTAAGATAGTTTGGCAGAAAACAGTGAGAAAGTAAACAGTCAAGACAGAGAGCATTAAAGCTAATTCTGAAATATCATTCCTTGTTTACCATTCAAATTTCATAGAGACACATGTGAATATTTATAAACATGAAGAGAAAACAATAATAAACATGAACATATAATATTTATTTGATTTCCACTGTGCACAAGAATCCTGTGAAATGTCTTTAAATTTATTCCATGATATAGGAAGCCAATCTAGTGTTGATTACAATAGTTCCTTGACTTGATATGAAATGTCTACATAAATGTCTTTCAATGCAAACAAAATACTTCAAATGAAGAAGTATTTATACAATTTCTAAACTGAAATATCTTGAAAAAAAATCAAGATTGGTTTACAAATATCTCAAATTGTTTTACATTAATAGAACTTAAGGAAAGGACATTCAAAACTAATGAATCTATTTGGAACTATTTTTATGGATTTATGGTGACAAATAAGATAAATTCGAATTTGATAGCAACTCTTAATTGATGATGAGGCATCTCAATCACTAACGACATCCTTTCTTTGTGCATTCTGCTCCAGCAATTCTGCAATATTAGGGTCCATTGGTACCTTTCTATATCTCAATATGAGATATATATGTAAAATGTGAAAGAGGTTATTGTATATAGGTATGTTTTTTAGATAAACCTCTCTCAATTTCCGAAAATTCAGCTCCATCTATTCACAATATTCTTTGCACAAAGATGTCAAAAAATAAGACTTTACACAGTCTGAAAAACAGGCTATGAAGATATGCGCTTATCTTACTTTTGGTAATACTTGTCTAAAATGGGAGATAGGTTTTTGTAGATTTTCCTGTTCGGAACACAAACCTTCTTCAGTTTCCCCAAATACATCTTGTATTGCCCACAATAGTTTCTACAAAACTATGGCTTAAACAGGAAATTTCTGAAGAATGTACCATTTCTGCTCTGATTTCATCTTTTAACCTTAAATTTCTTTTAACTATTTTTCACTTTTACTTTGGATAAACTTCATTGTTGCTGGTGAAAGTGTTTTCATCTGTGTTTAACCCTTACTGCCTCCATGTTTACTTTTACTATTTACTTTTACCGCTTTGTTTTTTCATCTTAACTCTCTTCCCTGCTATTTGCCTTCATGCTAACTTCTTTACTTAACTTTGTCTTCAATTTGATACTCTTTAACCCTGATACACTTTGACTATTATTTATTGTGACCTTTAACCTTCACTGTATATTTTAGGTTTTATCCGTCTATTTCAACAGTAAAGCATTTAATTTCATGTTTCCTCTGCTTGTCTTTTAAGTGTGTGTTTTATTTTTCATCCCTATTTGAATAGATTTGATAACAACCTCGGAGTAAAAAGGTCTTATTTCTAGTATTAAGATTGTTTATCCAAGGTTCTGGTCTTTTGATCACCTGTAAAATAAAACAAATTGTTAAGAAAACATTGGGTTGATGGGGAGGTTCATTAGTGGTTTTATCGAGCTTTATAGATCTATGGAGTGAGTCCAAGGTTATCTTGGGAGGTAAACCATGTTTGAATTGGTTAGCAGAGGCTTTAGGTGGCACATAAATGTTACATCAGGTTTTACTGCACAAACAGTTGAAAATGAGCAATACTGGGGTTTTCGTGTTTAAACAGGTAAATGTTTGATTTGTTTGAATTTTGGCGCAAAGTGAACAATGAAAAGTTTGTTGTGTAGCCGGCGGTGGTATTCGGTTTGTTCGCACCACTTTTGGGCGCTGGGTGGTTTTAGGGGGAGGATGCCCGATGCCATTCACGGGTGCCATGTAGCATCAGGGGCCAAAAGAAAACTGCCCATATTGGGCGGGTAAAGGTCGGACATTGGAGGCCGCCCGATATGATCATCCACCGTGAGATTAAAAGGGGCCTATTGTACGATGATCAGGGGGGATTATGGAATGAAGTTTAATGGAGGGGCATGACAAAGGTTTAAAAGTAGTGGGTTTTATTTAATCATGGATTGTGGTGGGGTTAGGGTGTTAGAAGTGATTTTATTGGTAGAGTAGATTATTAATTAACTGTAGATCTGTTAATTATTTCTTTTATCGGGTTAGGGTCTATTATGAAGTTTAATTTTCAAACTTCTTTGGGGCGGGGTATTAATATAAGGGTTTTCTTATATAACTATACGGGAAGGGTTTATTCACTTTTTTGGGATTTGATACATATAAAGTTAGAAATTAATATGATACTAGCAGAGAATAAATAAAGCGTTAAGTATAATGTATCTCGTTTATTTGCTTTTTGTTAATACATGATAACTTAGGCAAGTATTTTTTCGGCTTTTTAGAAAAAGGGGTCATCTGATGGGGGATAATCACTTCTTATAGGATAACAAGGTCTTATCCTTAAAGAAAGGTGTTTGTTAGGGAAATTAACTTTTCCTTAGGAAAATGATGTTTTTTCTTAGGAAAAGGGATTTGTTGGGGTATATTAGTGAATTTGAAGGGGGTGAACATTCATGAGGGGACTTCTAGTACTTAGGACCTATAAGTCATTGGGCCAAGGGTCCGGTCCCTCCACAAGCCAGAGAAATGATTTGAGCTCCTTTGACTTAATATTTTAGGTACTTTAAGACTTTTCTTGGAAATTAATTAAGTGAAAGGTGAAATGAGTGAGGGGAAATTAATCAATTTGACTTTGTGAACTTTATTCCACTGCAATTTCTGATTCATACTTAGAACTTTCATGATGATGGTGATAAATATGATTTTTTCCAACAATCATCACAATTCTACAACCATTCTTCTACTTACCCACCTAATCATCCTACCATTTTTTACTTCTCTTTATTGGGGTGCACCTAAGCTAGAAAACACTTATCAAAACATTTTATTTTCTTTTACAATAGTAATCTATCTAATTCTAACCTTATTACATCCAAAGGCTCAGATTAAACAGTTGACCTCCTTTTATTCACTCTACCTAATCTAATTATCTGCGCCAAGATTAAATAGTTTGGTCAGATTTTATTCTCTATCTCTAAGCATAGAATTGAAAACATGAAATAGCCAAGTTTAAAAATTTCGACTATTCATGGATTCTGGCAAAGATAACAAGCTACACACAATCAGTCATTTTGCATAACAAATTAAATAGTAGTGGCATTTTTACTTGCACACTTTCATGGTATTTCTTTACTTGGGGTTCATTTTTTCATCTTTTTTGACCTTTTTATTCTTTTTTTCCTTTGATTTTTCTTTTAGGACATACTCTCTTTACATTTTTTAATTCTTTGAATATGGAAAAAATTTGCAGAAAGCAAAGGTATGTACATATTACAACTTTAATCTTAGCCATTGAAAAATGATGACTCCTATTGGTATAGGAACCTAACAATGGCTCCACTCGGGGATGGAATTTCCTTGTAAAATGTCAATAACACCATCGACTAGTAGCCTAATCCATTGGGCCAATCCCACACATATATATGCTCTGTTGTATAATATTTGTGACTAAAACTTTTGAATTGAAAATACACCCTTTTCTGCAAACTGAAATCTGCTTTAACACAAAGTTGTTGTTGAAAACTAAATTTATTCAAACTGAAACCCTACCTACTTACTCTAATCAGCTTTATGACTGTTGGCTAGTTAAAATGAAACAACCAATGCATACACTTGCTGCTTGGGCTTGTTTGTGATTAAAATTGAGGTTCTAAAGCCAAATATAACCTGTCAATCAATGAGAAGATAAGGAAATACTTGATTTCCTTTGGAGGCTCTATAAACTAGACAAAAGGATCTTCCAAAATATATACTCTATTATTCAACTAATTTAAGTCACTACACACTCATTCTCGATGGCTTCCATGCCATGAAACTAAAATATCACTTTTACCTTTAACACCCTGCAGATTTTCAGATGAGCTTTATGCTGACGCTTCTACTGATTGTAATGCCTGTTTGGTGAAACCTTTATCATCTTGATTTTGACTCTCATAATCAGTTAATGTAGAAAAATTCTGATTGCATTCATCGTCCAACCTATCAACTATTGGATCATAAAGAACTTGGAAGGATTATTGCAACTTATTGCATATAGGTTTGAATGGAACTTATTAGGTTTCTACAAGCTGCTCATCCTTCTCTTTAGATATGATATACCACATTTCCTTTAAAAAATGAAATGATTCAAAACAAATAGGCAAAGAAGCTTCACTTATTTCCAAATTTTCTGCACTTTCTTCTTCACTTTCATAGTTGATATGGATAAGATGATCATTGTTTTCAAGCTTCTGAAACTGAAATTCCTTATTCCCCAAACTAGCTTTTGATTGCTATGTAAAGTTAGTTTGGATTTGAAGAACATAATTATCATCATACTGATCATATTTGGGAAAATAATGAAAAGAAGTAATGTCATCAAACATACACATTAGATCAGGAGATTTCTCCTCCACATATTGCTTTATGAATCTACCATATGATCTATGGTAGTTGGAATTAGTAGGAATTTGTTCATGATTCTCAATCTCTTCTTGTTGTGGAATGAATGTGTCATGGTGATTTTAAGTAAAAAACTCATCTTTCATGGTGATCTTATGTATCCTTTCCTCCATATGCTTCATCAAAATGTCAAGTTTTTCCTCTTTTTCTGCTTTCAATGTTTTTCTTCTAATTTGGAGATTAACTTCCACATGTACTGCAATGTTATGCATCTGTTCTAGTGTTGAGGAGTTTCTTTCTCTTAGTTGAAATTCTATCTCTGGATCAAATGCTTTTGGGTAATGCAAAAGATTTGAATAAGGGGAGGTCTTATATTTGATGGCATTGAATAATAAGCTTGATTAAATCTATCTAAAAATTGTTGTATTGCTTCATCGGACTACCCTTTTCTATGATCACAAGAAGATTGACTTTGATTATCCATCTATCAAGGAAAAATTTGACACATTGTTGGAAATTTAAGATTCTTGCAATAGGTAAATTTTTGAACCAACTCTTTACTTTGAAAAGAAAGAGAAAAACGGCTTATAATAACACCATCTTCATCAATTTCAAATAAGTCTTGATAATTCTCGAAACCATGAATATGTTTTCAAGCAATGATACCATTCTCTCCATCAAACCTACGAAGATAATTGTAATAATTGTTAGGGAAAGCATGAAGTGTAGGAGGTAAGATGAGTGTCTTATATCTATCAAGAACTTTATGAGGTACTGGAATATGTATAGGGATTGTATGATTAGCCTTGATTTTTTTATGCTCCTCAATTGGAAAATGATCTTCATAAGAGTTAGAAGACTATTGTTCAAATGTGTAAGGAAAATTTATATCTATACTTTTCAAAGGAAAATAATAAAAAATTAATCTAAAATCTTCTCTAAAATACAATATAAATTGAAAAAATTTATCATTGAGAAAGAACATAATGTCGTGGATAACAATCCAAGTTAAAATCTTGATCTTTTCACATAGTTCTTTCAGGTTCATTCCTGCAATGGAGTGTTGATTGTGGAATTGATTTGGAGTCACCAAGTTTATGATTTTAACCTTTGTGTGTTCGATCACTATCCACCATCATAGATCAGATCTAAACTTGTAAAACAATTCTGAAGAAAATGTTAGTTCTCCCTAGTATGGTTGCCACTATGTTATCACCCATAATTTTCTCAAGGTTAAAGAAAGAAATTTCTGAGGTAACCACAAAACAATATTTTAGACTCGGGTTCTAGCCAACGTAAGTCCAGAATGGGTTCCCTCTTTATAATTTAAGTTTATTTTGGGTGGGATTTTAGGCTAGTTCTTAGTGCTCACGAGGTTTTGATTTTGATTAAGTGGTGGAATTATAGGAACAGATGGACAGAGTATGCCTTCAAGCCATTGGGCTATGGAGTCAATCAAAGAGTAGCTTAACAGGATCAGGTCAATTACTAAAGGAAGAGTTCACAGGGCAAGCTATCGCATCGAAAAGAAAATCTGCAGGTTCAAATGGATGAGGTAGTCCTAACCAAGGTGAAAGGGCGATGAAGAATCCTTAAACTGGGATCAAGATGAAGAACAGAAGGAGATCAATAGCAAAGGGAAACTAAGAATACTTTACTATGGACCTATGGGGAGGAAAACTATGAAAGTAAGGGAACAATTAAGAATTCCAAAACTAAGATAGTTTAGCAGAAAATAGTGAGAAAGTAAAGAGTCAAGAGAAAGAGCATTAAAGCTAATTCTAAAATATAATTCCTTGTTTACCATTCAGATTTCATAGAGATACATTTGAATATTTATAAACAGGAAGAGAAAACAATCATAAACATGAAGAGATAATACTTATTTGATTTCCACTGTGCACAAGAATCCTATGAAATGTCTTTAACTTTATTCCATGATCCAACAAGCCAATCCAGTCTTGATTATAGTAGCTCCTTGACTTGATATGAAATGTCTACAGAAATGTCTTTGAATCCACACAAAATACTTCAAATTAAGAACTATTTATCCAATTTCTAAACTGAAATATCTTGAAAAAATATCATGATTGGTTTACAAATATCTCAAATTATTTTACATTAATGGAAGTTAAATAAAGGACATTGAAATCTAATAAATCTATTTGGAACTATTTTATGGATTTATGGTGAAAAATAAGAGAAAGTTTAATTTGATAGCAACTCTTAATTGATGACGAGGCATCTCGGTCACTAACTGCATCCTTTCTTTGTGCATTCTGCTCCAGCAATTCTGCAAGATTAGGGTCCATTGATACCTTTTTATATCACACTTCGAGATAGATATGTAAAACATGAAAGAGGTTATTGTAGATAAGTATGTTTTTGAGATAAACCTCTCTCAGTTTCCTAAACTTCAGCTCCAGTTGTTCACAATATTCTCTGCAAAAAGATATCAAAAACAAGACTTTACACATTCCGTAAAATAGGTTGTGACGAGATGCCATTATCTCACTTTTGGTAATACCTGTTTAAAAGGTGAGATATTTTTTGGTAGATTGGCCTGTTAGGAACACAAACCTTCTTCATTTTCTTAAAATGCATCTTGTATTCGCCACAATAGTTTATGCAAAACTATGACTTAAACAGGAAATTTATGAAGAATTTACCATTTCTACTCTGATTTCATCTTTTAACTATTTTCACTTTTACATTGGATAAAATTCATTGTTGCTGGTGAAGGTCTTTTCATCTTTGTTTAACCCTTACTACCTCCATGCTTACTTTTATCGCTCTGTTTTTTCATCTTAACTATCTTCCCTACTATTTGTCTTCATGCTAACTTCTTTACTCGACTTGGTCTTCAATATGATACTCTTTAACCTTGATACACTTTGACTATTCTTTACTGTTTCCTTTTACCTTCACTATATATTTTAGGTTTTAACTATCTATTTCAACAATAAATCATTTAATTTCATGTTTCCTCTGCTTGTTTTTTAACTATGTGTTTTATTTTGCATCTCTATTTGAATAGATTTGATAACAACCTCAGAGTAAACAGGTCTTATGACTAGTATTAAGATTGTTTATCCAAGGTTGTGGTATTTTGATCACCTGTAAAATAAAACAAACTGTTAGGAAAATGTTGGGTTGACAGGGAGGGCCATTAGTGGTTTTGTCGAGCTTTATAGGTCTACGGAGTGAGTCCAAAGTGATTTCGCAAGGTAAGCCATGTTTGAATTAGTTAGCAGAGGCTTCAGGTGGTGCAAAAGGGATACACAGGGTTTTACTACACAAACAGGCGAAAATGAGCAATATTGGGGTTTTCGTGTTTAAATGGGTAAACGTTTGATTTGTTTGAATTTTGGCGCAAAGTGAACACTAGATAGTTTGTCGTGTAGCGGGTGGTGGTATGTGGTTTTCTTCGCACCACTTTTGGGTGTTGGGTGGTTTTGGGGGGAGGCCACCCAATGCCATTCATCAGATGCCACCTAGCATCGGGGTCCAAAAGAAAACTGCCCATACTAGGCGGGTAAAGGTCGGATGTCGGAGGCCGCCCGATATGATTGTCCACTGTCGGATTAAAAGGGGTCTATCGTACGATGATTGAGGGGGGGGGGATTATTGAATGAAGTTTAATGGAGAGGCCCGACGAAGGTTTAAAAGTGACAAGTTTTATTTAATCATGGATTATGGTGGGGTTAGGGTGTCGGGAGTGATTTTATTCGCGTAGTAGATTATTAATTAACTGAAGATCGGTTCATTAATTCTTTTATTGGGTTAGGGTCTATTATGAAGTTTGTTTTTCAAACTTCTTTGGGGCAGGGTATTAATATAAAGGTTTTGTTATATAGCTATACGAGAAGGGTTTATTCACTTTTTTGGGATTTAATACATATAAAGTTAGAAATTAATATGATAGTCACGGAGAATTAATATGATAATGTATCTCGTTTATTTGCTTTTTTTAATACATGATAACTTAGGCTAAAAGTATTTTTTGGGTTTTCTAGAAAAAGGGCTCTTCTCATGGGGGATGATGGTTTCTTCTAGGATAACAAGGTCTTATCCTTGGAGAAAGGTGTTTGTTAGGGAAAATAACTTTTCCTTAGGAAAATGATGTTTTTTCTTTGCAAAAGGGATTTGTTGGGGAATATGAGTGAATTTTAAGGGGGTGAATGTTCATGAGGGGAATTCTAGTACTTAGGACCTATAAATCATTGGGCTGAGGGTTTGCTCCCTCCAGAAGTCAAAGAAATTCACTGAGCCCCTTTGACTTAAAATTTTGGGTACTTTGAAACTTTTCTTGGAAATTAGTTGAGTGAAAGGTGAAATGAATGAGGGGAAATTAATCAATTTGACTTTGTGAACTTTATGCCAGTGAAATTTACCATTCATACTTATAAATTTCATGATGAGGGTGATAAATATGCTTTTTTTTCCAACAATCATCACAATTCTGCAACGATTCTTCTACTTACACACCTACTCATCCTACCATCTTTTACTTCTCTTTATTGGGGTGCATTTAAGATGGAAAATCCTTATCAAAACATTTTATTTTCTTTTACAATAGTAATCTATCTAAGTCTAACCTTATTACATTCAAGGGCTTAGATTAAACAGTTCAGTTCCTTGTATTCACTCTACCTAATCTAATTTTTTGCCAAGATTAAATAGTTTGGTCAGATTTTATTCTCTATCTCTAAGCATAGAATTGAAAACATGAAATAGCCAAGTTTTAACATTTAGACTATCCATGGATTGTGGCAAAGATAACAAGCTGCACAAAATTAGTCATTTTGCATAACAAAGTAAATAGTAGTGGCATTTTGGCTTGCACACTCTCATGGTCTTTCTTTTCTTCGGGTTCATTTTTCATCTTTTTTGACCCTTTTATTGTTTTTGTCATTTAATTTTTCTTTTAGGACATAGTCTCTTTACATTTTTTAATTTTTGAATATGGAAAACATTTGCAGAAAGCAAAAGTATGTACATATTACAGGTTTAATCTTAGCCATTCAAAAATTATGACTCCTATTGGTATAGGAACCTAATAGATTCAAGATGAAAAAAATCAGTCTTGTCTTGTGCATTTTGTAGACATGTACAAATTTTTGAGAGAGAGCCTTTGTTGATTTAGAATGTGACATTAGAAATAGATTATATCAAAGATTTTAAGAACTCTAATACTTCACCAATTTGAGTCATTTTCTCCAATGTCAAACTTACGCTTTAAAATTTGTTCACAACTATGAACCGATGTCACTGCAAAATATTCTCTATAAATGTGCAACAAAAAGATAATGTGCAATATCCCTTTAACGCTGACAATACTATTGATTTCTCTCCTCCACAAAGAATTGTCTTACACCAATAACAACTCTATTTTATCCATAAAGAAAACAACGTTGGTGCAACTATATAGCTCAAAGTTTACCCATAAAATTCAGCTCATCTTCAATGCACAAATATAGACCAAGACGCATGGAAATCTCATTCAAGATACAATATTTTCGACATTGGAATTAGGCACAAAATTCAACATAGAAAGTAATATATTCAATGCAGATAGCATATATACCAAGATATGAACCGTCGATAGAGTCATTTGAATGGACCAACAGACATATGTATAGGTTTTAATCAACATATAAAAAAAGGAGATGAACCAAGCACTGCAATCAACAGATTCTAATGCACCTCCTTAAATGGAACTTTCTAGAACTACTTCAGCATGACCCCAAGGTTGTGGGTAATAAGATTATGTAGCGCATAGTTCACATCAAACTGTTCTAGTGTCTAGTTCACTTACTATGGTCAAACAATGGAAGAGTCATTAACATATTCTGCTAGGATTGATGACCCTACTTTAGCATTGTGTGCTGGTTAAATTCCATACAAATAATTTGCAGAAAAAGGAATGATGAAAAGACAGATAGTTAATTAGAGACCAATAAACATGTTCCTAAGGTTTCAAAGCACAAGTCACTATATGGGTCACGAGATTGACATACGAGTCCCCAAAAGTTTCTCTAAAATCATGGGTTTTTTTTTAAGAGAGAGGTTTTGGGACAAAAGTTTTGATCATCCCACGAAACCTTAAACCCTCACACAATAGAGATGTCAAATAGATTGGGCCATTGAAGACTATAGGTTGGTTCGACATTGGCAGAGAGACCCCGACGTGTGACAGGAGATCATTAGTGATGAGGCCCTCGAGATACTTTATAGTGTTTGGGTCATCGAAGCGAAGCACCCCACGACTGTTGAGGTGGGAATGGAGGGCCCCTGCTTGATCAAAGGAGTCAAGCCGACTAGAGAATGATGGTACTCTGAGCCTAGGGATGAATGGAAATTGCAGGTTGCATTCTTCAAAAAACCAATAACTTTACCAAAATATTTTTCCAACTAACTTTGAAGCGAAGGTTCATCAAACCGAATGCTCTTATGGTGAAACGCCTAATCCATTTGCAGCCATATAAATACATAATATAGACAACATCAACAACTTATACATGAGGAAGAAACAATCCAATGCTCCTGTGAAAAATATCTTTTTCATTTATTTATAACTAGGAGTAATTGTAAAACTTGTCATATCATGATATGAATACTATAGGTTCAAACCTTGCCCTTGTGAGATCCAAATTTCAAGTCCTAGTAGGTGTGGGGTGAGAACATAATCTACCTTTCTTCTTTGATAAATCACATGGGTTTGTTTCAGTGCAGATTGTACCGCTCGTCATATAAAGCGCATCGTATAAATGGGGCTGTAAGAGGTCCACAACATAAATTATGTCTCATCAAATTCAGTATGAATTCAATTCCTTGGCGTGATGGTATTCATTAATTCAGTCTCAAAAAGTAGAGAAGATACAGTACGGAAACCCTTAATCGAGATTGGGGATAGGAGATATGAGAAACGCAAGTTTACAAATGCCACCAAAATAAGTGGCTCACACAACGTTGAGCAAAGTAAATAGGTTTTGAATGCAAAGATCGGGCATTACAATGCAGAGAATGAATTAATAATATTCCATGGCTAGAAAGAATGGAGAAATAGAGAAATGGAAGAGGGGTTTTTTCTATTTAAAACCGTGGATATACAACCGAGCACAAATCTTGCTAAGAGGTCAGCCGAACAATGCGCAACATGAAATAGGCATGCACACAATAATGATAGTTCTGACAAGTAGGTAGGCAGAATTGACATGCAAAGAAAGAGGTCAGTGACTCAAATTGGATCAGGGCAGGAGAACACCCACTCTAACACCATGTTAAACTCACGTGGAATGCAAATAGATAATGTTGAAGATAAGCATTAGAGTAGATATATTATTGAGATGATATACATTTATAGTACATGGTGTGACCCTTGGATTCATATTTTGAGTGGTCCCTGGGACTCCCTTTGACTGTCCAACTTCGACACCAACCCTTAGGATTAGGTGTCCAAACATTTTGACCAGATTATATAGGATTATGAGAGAATTTCCCATAATCGTAAGTGTGTGCACCTGATGTTCTTTGGCTAACAAAAGTCCCTAGTAGAGACCATATATATCTATATTATATATATATATATATAAGTATATATATATTATTATAATATATATAATTAGAATAATATATATTATATATATATATATATATATATATAATATATATATATATATATATATAATATAATGCTTTCTAATTAATTTGTCATATGTTTAAGACCCCATGAGTACCTGAACACTTTTCCTCCAGGGCCATAGAGTACCCCTCTACTCCCTACACCCAGTTACAATTTTTTTATTATAAATTGTTAAAAATTAACCACTTTATTTAAAAATTCAAAAAATTTCAGTTTTGAATTTAGAGTCATTTTTTATTTTTATTTTTATTTTTTGAGGGTACAAGCAGTCAAGGACATATTTTCAACTAATTCATAATTTTAACCCCAAAATTGCAAGAAAAGAATTAAAATAAAATATAGATTAGACAAAATTCAAAAACACTTAAAAACATATTTGGAAAAAAATCTCCCCCACAACCAAAAAAAAGTGATGGGGGTGGGTGGTGGGGGGGGGGGGGGGGGCGGGGGGGGGGTGGGGGCGCTGCTATTAATAGCCCTACTTTTAAGAACAAGAGAAAAATCGCCACTAGATGTTACCTCGAAAAAGCAAGAAATTGGTAATGTTTTCATTAAGTTGATAGCTAAGTTACAAATTCCCTTTCTTTCCAGCATAATTTTTTACTTGATTTTAACAACATATATAAAAACATCTCCTAGTGAGGCGATGTCCAAGTACTCTATTTATGTTTTGATACACTTGTATAGGTCACTATTGTTGAATAATGTGACTAGTATTTCTCTTCATAATTATACTTGTCAAAAAAAAATATTATTAAAGAAAATGGCTTATTAAAGCTTGCGTTTCATACTTGGGTCATCATTTTCTAGGTCAAATTCTCCATTGAAGGCTTCTAGGTTTTGCCTTCATTCGTTAGTCATTATCATTTTTATTAGACCCTCGTTGGGCTTTTATATCATGTAAAAAGAATTTTTTTGAGTTAAAAAGGGGAATTGTCACCTCCACACCAAGTCCACTCTATCCCCATGAAGTCGGCCTACATTATGGAAGTTTGACCCAACAAAAAAGATATATATCTATATCTATAATTATATATATATATATATATAATATATATATATATATAGAAGGAGGCAGTTTAATCCATTTTCACAAATCACTCATCAAGATACTGAAGGAAGGGAAGCAGAAATAGTGAGAAGTAGGTAGAGAAGGATGAAGTTTGATGGGAAGAAATAATTTGAGTTTCTCGGCCATCTATCTCTCACACGTGTGAAGTTTCTCTATAGTTGTTGGGACTGAAAATATGTGTCCAATGCAGGTCTAAAATTATATTCTCAGGGACGAAGTTTTGCTATTGGGGGAGGGGGGTAATTTTAGATAGAAGTTGTTGCTGGGAAGTTGTCTCTTGGAGTCTTTAACAAGGAGCACCTACTGAAGGGAATGACTAACTTGGTGATTGGAAGACATATTTGTATAGGTATAAGAATTTTGGAAGTATCTCCTCTTGATTTGAATATACTGAAATAAGAGTTTTGACTAGGTTTTCCCCTTTTAGGGGTTTTTCCCTAACTGAGCACCTACAGCTTTTGTATATTCTTCTTGTGATCTTCATAAATTTGGTAATTTCTTGATGGAAGATAAACTAACTAAGAAATATAAGGAGCCAACATAATTCACAATTAATTGTCAAGAAAGAGGAATCAAGCCCTAATTCCTATAAGCATTGATTTTTCAACAAATATGATGCTTCATAGCCAAGTGCCACTTGCAATTTTCGATACCCATATTGAGTCTAAGATATGGAGGATATTGGTGTATTTTGACATCATTTCGTCTCTCTCCTAGCACAAAATTCCTCATCTAATGTAACTAATCATCATACTTTCCAATAGAGTATATTTCCTTTTTGATGACATCAACAAAGACTTCCCAAATGGATTCTATCCTAACTATTGTGGAATCATCTTCAATATGTCTCTCCTAATAATTTCCCCACCAATATTTGACATGATGAAGAGACCCAACGAGTGAAAAGATGATATTTTCACTATCAAATATAGTTTGAACAAAGTAATAACCCTCTACTAAATTGAATTATTTCTCCAAAACATTTGTATCTATGTAGCCTTCAAATAAAGAAATCTTAAAGTTAACTTAATTCTTCAAGGTTATCACACCTACAAAATGATTACTTGTTGAAAGTGTCTTTTCCTTAATTGGTAATCATTGAAGGATTTGGAAAAAATAATTCATCATTTTATTGCATTGTTGCATGAGGGCTTCCTCAAACAAAAACTTGATAGGATATCCTCTCTGTTATCTATCTTTTCTTCCATCATGTAGGGTTTATTAAGCTAATCAGAGTAATCTTTCCCAAGCTTAGTTAGCTTGAGATCTAACTCCCTATACGTTAACGACATTAAGGACATGCATGAAGAAATGACAAATACTATATTGCTATGGTATCATTGATTTGAAATATATAGAGAACGAAACAAAGGTGTGAGTTTAATGTAATTAGAAAGAGATATCGCAGAAATCATGGTAATAAAATGAAGCCCAAATTCTCTTATTTAATGAAAATAGAAAATTACTTTGAAAATGAAAAGAAATATAAACTAGCTAGAATGGTGGTAGATTATATTTGAAGCTAAATATGTTAGCTACCCTCATTTTTAAAAATCCATTACAAGAGGCCAGACTATATTTTTTAACATAAAATTTGAATCCTTAAGAAGAGAAAACCTTAATTTGGCTTTGAGAATTCTAGTTGAGATACCTTTTTTCTCGGGGCATAACTTTCTTGTAAAAGCTCCCTTTAGGATATTTATTGGAATATTACAAAGCTTAATCCATGTTATATATATATGGCATGCAACACAATGTTTTATTATATACACTATTTCAAGTGCAAAAAATGTAACGGAAATGCTCAAAAAATGCATTAGAAGTCTACAACCTAAAAAGAAATCATAGGAATACCAAGATATGTAATTATTCAGAATTGGTAGAAAAATAAGGTGGCGACTAATATCCCACTATATCATTTCTAGAACTTGCATGTCACATTAATTTGGCATAGTCTAAGGCTGCAATTGTTAAGGGAATTAACATTATTCTTGAATAAGATATAGTTAATTTGTTTCTATCATAAACTACATTTCAAATCTAGTTTATACTTGATACGATTGACCTAGAGGGTTGAGACTTGTTGACATACATATGATACCTTTTCTCCTCAGTCACCTTATTAATTGGGTTTGAAAAGGAGTAACTATATTTCCATTATTTTCTATTACAAAAGTATATTTTAGGTCATCCTTAGGGTTGGAAATTCAAAAGATTAAGGTCTTGGAAACCTTTATTAAAAAGGTGATTTTTCTGAAGCTTCATTGAAACTTGAGTTTCTAAAAATTTCTATAGAATGTTTTTGCGCAATTTTTTATATGTGGGTTTCTCGTTGCCGTGTATTGCATACGAAATAGGATTTTAAACACAATTAGAAGAAATATAGAGTGCTTCCTTGTAAGAAAAGACAAATTATTTGGTGAAGATGAAAAATGTCAACATGATATATGATTTTTAAGAATGATGGAGAAAAAGAAATCCGAACATTTATATGTAAGGAAGTGGATGCAAATGAAACACTAGTCATCCCAGATGAAGCAACATTGCCACCTCCACCATTAATCCATCTTAGTTAACTAGTGATTAACCACAATTGATGCCACTATGACAAATTGAACCAAATATTTTACTTCAAGGATGCATATAGAATTTCATTTAAAAGAGCATGTAACCAAGTAACACAAACACTTGAAAAGAAGTAGAAATGAAAAGCAACCATGAGATCAAAGGCACAAGACAATTTTATGGTAGAGGTCACCCAGTGCGGGCTATGTCTCCAAGCCCTGCTCAATGTGGGGAGGCCTCTTTCATTAAATGATGAAAAAAATAAATTACAATAAATTACATAAATGACCCTTATACCTTCATTTTTTGGAATATATTGAAAATGCAAAGCTCTGTTGTAGAAATGGACATCACTCTTGAATTCGCGGAGAGAAGTATTTTCATATGACTATAAACTTGATCCTATTCTGAGTAGGTGACTTTTGGAGCTCTAAGGAATAAGTTAGATTCCCTCAAGGTTCCTTGAAAAAATATTCTCACAAGATTATACAGGAATATTTCTTAAAAACCATGCCCCTCGGGGAGCAGATCTAGCTTGGGGCGCGCTTCTCCACCTAAAGCTCTTCGATCTCAGTTATGCTAGTCAGATCTTCTCCTCCCTTATGTTGGACGAATGGTGAGCTTTATATGGGTTTCAGTGGTGGAATTCCCAACCAAGAGAAAACAATCTATTGGTCGGTGACATCTAATTAAGGCATTTTCGGTTGGAAGGTCCCGAGTTCAAAAATACGATACTCTCATTTATGGCCTATCCGTGTTATATTTGGCACACATGGTTTTTGTTTGGTAACGGGGCTGCCTAGTTGGCAGGCCAAGCCACCAAGATGGGTAGGTTCAGACCTCGTTGATGCCTCATAATAGTTAGCTGTTGGCGGGTTTCAGTCACGTGCAGATTGAACCTTGTTTGTTTCAAATCATATATGTTATTTATGATTGGGGGGTGGGGGGGTTGGTGGCCTGCCACCAATTTTTTTATTTTTTATATATATTTAAACAAAATGGTTTAAAACCTATTGCCCAAAATTAGGGTTACCGGTCAAATTAAAGAGGTGAAAATTCACCAATTCCGGAGGGCATTATCCATTCACCAGAAAATTCCAAATTGTTGTTTCGTTATTCACTGGCATTGGGCCTAGTTTGACTAAAACTTTAACTAGCTATAACTTTCATATACGAGCTTGTATTGAGGTGTTGTTCACGTTTTTGAATGCTTGTGTCGAGATCTTTGATCTGATCCTAGTTCCACTTCAATCCAGTGACTTTGATTTTTGAGCTTTTCCAAAGCCACTTCTCAACCTTGTGTATTTTTGGAGCCACCTAGATCATTCCTCCCCATTAGTGAGATTTTGGTCTGCCAAAAGATTTATTGGTCAATTTGAAAGTGAGGGAATTTCGCCCTCACTTTCTCTTTTTCAATCCATCAGGCCTTACTTGGATGCATTCCCTTGAAACTAATACAAATGTATTCCCCATCTCCCCATTGTGAAGTCCTAGTTCTCATGTTAAGAATGATATCTTCAGATAGCTTTTCCAATTATTTGGGTCCAAATTCATCCATTGTAGGAACCTATCCAACCTCTTTGGTATCCATGATCAAATGAGGCTCATAAAGCTTCAATTTTTCAATGTTCATCATTGAGTACATCTACATGTATGCTTGAAAGTCAAGACGAAAAGCATTGTCTCCAATCTTTTCTAATATGGTAAATGGGCCATAACGAATTGGTATCAACTTATTTCCTTTCCCTTTCATCTTATCTTTGCTAATGTGGATCAACACTCTATCTCTAACCTGGAATTGGCGATTGAACCTGTGTTTGTCATGTAGAGATTTATATTGAGGTTGAATTTTCTCCAACTGCTCCTGCATTTCCTCGTGAATCATCTAAATTCATTGAATGAACATTCGTACTTTGTACCCATCATCTTTCCCATTGGAATCTTCATCTCTCCCAAAAAACATCTTTAAGGGATCCTTTGCGAAATATCCAAAGCATGTCTCGAACGGTGAGCTCTGAGTGGATGAATGCACCACCCATTTGTATGTATGTTGTACATTAGGAAGTTTTTGGTCCCACAACTTGGGATGCTTTCCATAATAACCTGGGAGTAAATGTATCGCTATGTAATTGACAACATCTATTTTTCCATCAGTCTGCGGATGAAATTTTATTCTCCTCTTTAGCTTCGTGTCCATAATTCTCCACAAACTCATCCAAAAATCTCCAAGAAAGCGAGAGTCTCAATCGTACACAATGGATGTGGGCAACCCAAAGTGAACCCATATAAACAGGAAGAATAAATGAGTAGTCTGCTCTATAGTGGTATTATTTTTACAAGGCATTAAGACACACATTTTGCTAAATCAACCCACAATGACATACAAATAGTCATGACCTCTCTAGAAAAATGAAAATAGTAAACAAAATCCATTGACACACTTTCCCATGGATGAATTCAAATAGGGAGTGTTGTATAGAGCCCCAATCCTCTATTAGTGAGCTTGCTAACTGAACACAACACACATCTCTTTACATATCGAGTTACAATATTTTTCATGTGAGGTCAATAACAGAACCTCTACAAATGACATAAAGTTTTTCCTACACCAAAATGACCTGACACAAGAGAGGTATGTGCCTCTCTTATTACATGTATTTTCTCATCGGTGGGGATATAATCCAAATTGGATCATTATATTTTTTTCACCCATCTTGGTTCATTTGGAGTGGAAAACGTGGAGGAATCATCTCACGGGATTGGTTTTACCAGTGTGACCCAATTCAGTGAAACGAGGTCTGAAACCTTTCAGGAGCCTTTTGAGGCATCAAACGGAATTTATTAGGGGTAAAAATTTACCGCTTTAGCATGCAACACCTTGTCTGCAATTTTACACATAGATACCTTTCCAATTATGTAAGAAGTGTGTCAATTGGAGTATGTCAAAAAGTTATGCCACTCGGAAGTTGACCTTCTTGTTTTTGCACGGCCTATAGTTCGAGAGGTTGTCACATCAACCCCTATTATTTATGGAAAAGGAGCTAGCCACATGTTTGTGATGTAAAAGACTCTAGAAGAGTCTATTTTGTAACTCTAGTTAAGAGTTGATGTAGTAAAACTTAACCACTAGTAGGTTATCGGGTTGTGTTATAATCGAGCCACTAGGAGGAAGAGGCATTTGATTCATTCGATAGTATTTTGTTCCATAGATGAGCAAAGATAGCCATGAGAGATAAGAGGTAGAGCACATAGAGAGGATATGTGCACTATAGTAGCTTACGAGCCATAAGTATTACTTCTTTATATTTGCATCCATATTTCCATATAAAGAAAGAGAGCAAAGAAGCATCAACTTCTAGTTGGGTTTTCTCTCGAAAGGGTTTCCCAAAGAGCATATATTATGTCTTATGTATCTGCGTGAGCTCATTTTATTGTTCTCTACTTTTTTACATAATTTCCATTTGAATGTGTGCACTAATTACAGTAAAATCTACGAATCTAGGACTTAAATAAAAGTATAATAGTGTAGAATCCCATATTTTTAATATAATATTGTTAGATCTATTGTGACGAATTTTCCAATGGAATATACACAATAGTTTATAGATAATTTGGTATTAGAGAAGATTCCTTTCTGTATTTATGGATATTTGCAGGGGATCTAGGTCGACAGGTTCGAAAATCGTAAAATCCTAATCATGGTTGATGAATTTGTAAATGAACCTTGTGATCCTGCAAAGGTGAGCTTTTCGTGGCTTGAACAACAAGTCACGGATATGAACTACAATGTAAATCTCCTCATGAAGACCCTACGTAATAAGTTGGGGATATTTTGAGAAGATGGGGGTTGGAATGCATAAGAAAAATTAGAAGAGCGATTGGGAGATCAGGAAGGCACAAAGAACCAGCTGAAGAAAGAACCCAAAAAAGATAAACCCAGTTTGAGTGTCATGAATCAATCCCTGCTCAAAATGGAAGCAAAAGTTGATATTAAGCCGCAACATGGTGAGATCGATGCTTTGAAGTTGAACCACTCATTGCAGCATCTAGAAGTTTATTTCAGTGTCCATCAAATTGAGGAAGGGAAAAAGATCACATTCGCACAGTTGAAATTGGAGGGTCATGCACTGACTTAGTGGGAGATGCACACAGAAACCCTAAGGTTGGAGAGGTAACCTCCAGTGACTAAGTACAAGGATTTCAGAAACCCTCATTAAGTCACATTTGTATCCCATTTGGTAGGTGGAGGGTTAGTGGGTCTAGTGGCATTACTTCAAGAAAAATCGGGCCAAAGCATGTGGGAGTACACCAAAAAATTCATAAAGATGGATATAATTCTGGGTATCCCTCCAAAGAATCCAAATTTACTCATTAAGTTTTTGGGGGTCTGCACCACCATTTTCATGAGCAAGTGATGTTGTCCAATCCCAAATTAGTTGACGAGGCTTGTGTACAGGCACAATAGGAGGAGAGCATTGGTCTGAAAAGACCACAATCAAGTGGATCGAAGGAGAAGGAGTAACAAGAAGCTTCTAAGGAGGGGAAGAAGAAGAAAAAATGGGGAAAATATAAAAATATGGAAGCCATAACACACCAATGCAAAGATCCTAGCAATCACTGTAACCACTACAATATTGATGGACATACAGAGGTCATGTGTTAGTGGTTACATCTAGAGCTAAACCTGAACAATAAGAAGAAAGATAATAAGAAGACGAATATCATGACCATTGACTCAAGCAACCAAGTTGAAAGTAGCTCGAATGTGGATGATAATATTGTCTTTACATTAGTGTAGAAGGAGGTGAATCTAAGTAACCTTCAGCAACAGGAAGAGAAAGAAATGAACAAGCTCTTCCATATAAATATATAGGTCAAGAAGACAAAGATTTTGGGGAGCAAAGCCTCCCAAAATGGGGAGGTATGATCCAAATTGGATCATTATATATTTTTTCATCCATATTGATGCCTTTGGAGTGGAAAAAGTGGAGGAATCAACTCACAGGACCATTTTTACCCTGTGGACCCAGTTTGGTGAAACGGGGTTGGAAACCTTTCGGGAGTGTTTTGAGGCATCAAAAAAAGTTTCTTGGGGGTAGAAATTTTTCTCTTTGGCACGAAACATATTTTTATTCTAATCCACACACAAATACCTTTCCAATGGCACAAGAAGTGCATCAATTAGAGTCTGTATGCAAAAGTTATGGCACTTAGAAGTTGACCCTCCTATTTTCACACCTATAGTTTGGGAAGATGCCACGTCAGCCCCCATTATTTATGGAAAAGGGGCTAGCCATGTGTTTGTGATGTAAAATACTCTAACAAAGTCTATTTTGTAACTCTATTTAAGAGTTGATGTATTCAAACTTAACCACTAGCGGGCTATGGGGCTGTGTTATAACTGGGCCACTAGGAGGAAGAAACATTCCATTATTTCAAGACAATTTTGTTCCATAGATGAGCAAAGATAGCCAGGAGGGATATGAGGTAGAGTAAACAGAGAGGATATGTCCAGTGTATCAGCCCACGGGTCACATGCATTACTTATTTGTACTTGCTGCCATATTTCTAGACAAAGAAAGAGAGTGAAGCAACGTCACCTTCCAGCTAGGTTTTCTCCCAAAAGGGTTTCCTAGAGAGCATATCTTGTGTCGTATGTGTGTGTGTGAGCTTATTTTATCATTCTCTACTTTTCTTCATATTTTCCATTTGAATGCATGCACTAGTTACATTAAAATCTACAAATCTAAGAATTAAATAAAATTGTAATAGTGTAGAATCTCAGATTTCTGTTATGATATTATTAGATCTATTGTGACCAACTATTCAATGGAATATCCACAACAATTTACAGATCAAGATACAATGTTTTCCAAGGTGGTACAACTATTTTCCATGCAAATGGTAATTATTCACTTGTGATCCATCAGCGTTATTTGCATAAATATCCTTAAAATCATCGTCATCACCATATCATTCAACATAACTTTAAAAAGATAAAGAATCATTTTGCAAAAATATAGATGCAAAAATAGGAGGGCGAGAAAGCATATTTGCCACTCTATTGCTAGTGTGTTTCTTGTATTTTATTACCAAGTGAAACTATTCGAGGAATCCCATACATTTAGAATGATGTGCTTGCTGAAGTTTGGTTTGCAACTAGAGGTGTTGCAAGGGCTGGTGATCTATGTGAATGATGGTCTCCTTGCCAATAAAATAGTTATTCCACTTATTCATGCTTTGAACAAAGGCATACAACTCCTTTAAATATGTGGTATAATTCAAGACAACTTGCGAGAATGTATCTGAATGGTAACATAAAGTTTCCTTTATTGCATCAACATTGCTCCCATGGTTTACCCACTGGCATCTATCTTAATCTCAAAGGATGTTGGAGGTCAAGAAAGGCTAAAAATGGTGTGGTACTGATCTTCTCTTTCAATGTATCAAAGGCTATTCTATGCTTTCCTCCACACTAAAAGGTTTTCTTCACACTTGTCAATGCATGTATGGGGGATGCAATGATGGAGAAGTTGGCAATGAACATTCTCTAGTATTGTACTACATCCAAAAAGCTTTGAACCTCTATAACATTGGTGGGTTTAAGCCAGTTTACAATCACATCAATTTCAGAAGGATCTATTTTTAATTTTCCAACTCCAACAATGTTACCTAGGTAAACCAAAGAGGTCTTACCAATTTCACACTTAGGCATTTTGACATACAATTTTTCTTTTTGCAAAAAATCAAGTGCATTTTTAGCATGACTCACATGAACTTCCCATGTTATACTGAAAACAAGAATTTAATTAAGATATACAAGTACAAAATCATCAAGAAAAGGTTTGAAAATATCATTCATCACCCTCATGGATGTGGCCAGAGCATTTCATAGTTTGAATGACATCACTAGCCATTCAAACAACCCCTATTTTTCCTTGAATGCAGTATTCCATACATCTTGTTCTACAATCCTGACTTGATGATTTCCACTGCGCAAGTCCAGTTTTTTTAAATAGACAACATTTTTCAGTTGACCTATTAAATCATCAATGCGAGGGAGAGGGTATTGATTCTTCACTATTTTTTTTGAGTGCTTTGTATTCCACACACATCCTCCATTTCACATCCTTCTTTGGTACCAACACTATGAGTGAGCCACATGGATAAGAAATTGGCGTTATGACCCCTTGGTTTAGCATTTCCTGCACCTGCTACTTTATCTCCTCCATCTCAATGGCTGAAATCCTGTGCATAGCACTGCTAGGTAAAGAAGCATCTTGATGAAAGTGAATCTCATGTTGGATCTCATGCTTTGGAGGAAAGCCAATTGGTTCCTGAAAAAGTCCATTATAGTTAGAAACAATTTCATAAAATTATTTTTTATGACTGAGATCACAACCTTGGAGAGCTTCAAATGTCTCTACATCTTTTTCTTTCACAACCATGAGCATGCACCCTTTGCTAGAATTATTCAATCTCTTCATCTGACCTACACTTACAAGACTAGCATTGATTTTGTCATAATGAATTCTAACAATGTATTCCACCTCATCTTTTGTGAGATGTTACCTATTTTCTTGGTGAAAGAAAACTTCCTTCCTATCATACAAATATCGACTCCCCAATACAATGCCATATATATCCTAGGTTACAACATCAAGATCAACCTCATCTACTAGTTTGGATGCAATTAGAAATCTAACTCTACAATGCTTGTTTGCATGTAATTTGGATTTATCAAAGACCCAACCAAGAGGGTATGGTTTCAGATGAGGCTTGGTCACTAACCCTAACTTCTTAACCAAGGATTCTGAAATCAAATTTTCTTGTGAGATCGGATCAAACAAGGTTTTCCACTTTAGTATTTTCATTACGACTCTAATGTGGAATAATTTAGTCCTCTTTGTTCATTAACAAAAGAATCATTTGAATAACTTGTACTTGCATGAAATTTGGAATTTTCATTAGCAAGAAGAGAAAGAGTACCTATTATTCCCAATTTTGTGATCCATGTCTCATCACCAGAGTTTAATCCAAGGTCCTATTGTACGGTTTCCATCGTCTTTTGCTTGTTCTTTCCACCAAATCTGTTTGGTTTCAACTTTGGATGTAACTTCCAACAATGTTCATCATCATGGACTTCTTTCTTGTAGTGTGTGCAAGATGGCTTGGTTCCTTCCTCCTTGGTTGTAGCTTCCTTCTTGTCCTTTCCCTTTCCTTTTCCCTTGAACTTTCCATTATGACGTTTGAAAGATGATTTCTTGGGTTGATTTTATTTTTCATTCTTGCCCCTACTTTCAAGGTGAATGGCCTTCATACTGGATACATGAATAGTAGTAGGCTCAAATAACAACAAAGAATGCCTGATGTAACCATGTAAAGCACCGATATACTTTGTTATAGCTTTTGGTGAATCAAGTGAAATGCCCAAATTTAAAGCTTGTTTTCCAAACTCTTATGTGAAGATTTCTACATTTTCAACCTTTCCTTGTCTGAAATATTGTCATTCCATCAAATCTTTTTGTCAATAACCCAAAGGATAAAAATGGTATTTTAATGCATAAACAAAATTGGACCAAGAAGAAATGAGATTACCCAAGTTTTTTCTGCCTTTCTGCAACTTCCTCTCCCACCAAACAAGCGTGGTGCCACTCAGCTAAAGAGATTGTAATTGGATCTTGGCCTCTTCTTCCTCAATCTACTAAATTCAACAATAAACCTTGATCTATCTAATCCAACTATTTAATTTACATAAAATTGTAGGGGCTACTATTCATATGTGGTATAACGTTCCATGATTTTTCCATAAAAAAGATTCACCAATTTACATTTTTCTAAAAATGAATTCACGCAAATTTTACACTATAAAATTATTTTACCTTAAAGATTGTCAATATTATATATTTCTAATATAAAATAATTATAAAATCTAAACTTTTTTACAAAATTGTCCTCAAAACTTTTTTAGAATTTGGATATTAGGGACTTGTAAGATTCACCAAGGTTTCTAAAATTTAAGATAAACTTCCATCCTTAAAATTTTCCCTATTTTAATTTCTTTACATTACATTCTCCATTATATGTGGGCAAATCAAAATTTGTGTATAGCTTAAAAAATGGCTTCTTAGATGCATTCATATGGCGCCTATTAGAATGATGAAAAGAGGAAGAAGATAACTTGTCACTAGAGGATGGAGAGGGTCATTTATGAGGTTCTCCTCTTCCACGTTCATGATTTACCGAGGCATGATCATCTTGTTCTTTCTTCTCATGCTTGATTTTCTTCTCATATTCTACAAACAACTTATCAACCTTCTTTTCCATCATGAAGAAGATCTTGCAATAATTTGTCTCTTCCTCCATTTCAGCTTTCTCATCTTCCATGTTCGGTCTTCATGTTGCACACCCTGCTTCAGGATCAAAGGATTTGACTTTTCCTTCTCCTCTTTGGAGTTTGTTCCTAGTTAGCATTCACTCATGTAAAAGACCTGCTCTGGTACCAAACTTGATCCAAATATTTTACTTCAATGATTCACACAAAATTGTGTTTAATAGAGCATGAAAACAAGTAACATAAACACATGAAAAGAAGCAAAAATAAAAATCAACCATGAGATCAAAGGTACAAAACAATTTGATGACAAATTTCACCCACTGTTCACTACGTTTCCAAGCCTTGCCCAATGTGGGGAGGCCTCTTTCATTAAAAGGAAGCATAAATAAATTACAATCAATTACATAAATGGACCCTTATAGCTCCATTTTCCAGCATGGACTAAAAATTCAAAGCTGAATTGTAGAAACAAACATCACCATTGAATTCGTGGTGTAAAATCGTGTCAAAAGTGACTATAAAATTGACCCTGTTCTGAGCAGGAGAGTTCTGCAACTCTAACGAATATTTTAGATTCCCTCAAGGTTCCCTGCAAAAGTATTCTATCAATATTCCCTAGGAATATTTCTTGAAAACCATGCCTACATAGGCATAAATCTAGCTTGGGGCATGCCCCTTCACCTACAACTCATCACTCTTGATTCCACTATTCGAATCTCTACCTCCCTTGTACTCGATGAATGGTGAGGTTTATATGGGTTTCAATGATGAAATTCCAAACCAAGAGGAAACAACCCATTGGTTGGTAACATCTAATTACGACATTGTCAGTTGGGAGGTCCTAGGTTCTAAACCTCGAGACTCTTGTTTATGGCCTATGCATGTTATATTTGGCATGTGTAGTTTTTGTTTGGTAATGGGGCTGCCTCGTTGGCAGCCCGACTCGAGTTCAAAACCCGTTGAACCCTCATAATAATTAATCGTTGGTGGGTCTAGTTCACCTATGGCCATACCCTTCTTTGTTTCAAATCGTATATGTTATTTATGATTGGTAGATGGTAGGGTGGGTGGCTTGCCACCCATTTTTTATTATATATATATATATATATATATATATATATATATATTATATATATATATATATTATATATATATATATATATATATATATATATATATATATTATATATATAAACAAAATGGTTTAAAAACTCCTCTTCCAAACTTAGGGTTACTGGTAAAATTAAATAGGTGACAAATTCGGCCGTTTTGGTGGCCAAAATATGTGCACTAGTAAATGCCAAATTGTTGCCTCATTAGTGGTTGCCACTATGCCTAGTTTGACCTAAACTTTGACTAACCATAACTTTCACATACGAACTCAAATTGATGTGTCATTGATGTCGTTGGAAATCTTGTTTCGAGATATTTGATCTGACCCTAGTTCCACTTCAATCCAATGACTTTTATTTTTTAGCTTTTCCAAAACCATTTCTAAATCTTGTGCATTTCTAGAGCCACCTAGATTACAAATAGTATCCAAATCAATAAATTTTGAGAACTCTCCTATCTCTTGGTAGAAATTTCATGTTAATATTGTTATTTTTTTTAGTTTTTAATTTTTTTCTATCTCATCCCTTCTTCAAGAAGAAGAAGATTTGGATGTTAGGGGAGACATTGGATTAGGCTAATCAACTAGGTGACTAGGCCAAAACTTTGACTAGAAATGTAAAAATATGAGTTGACTAGTAGCATAAAGTGTATAATTGATATAAAGTTAAGTCATTTAATTGACTAAGGTAGTTATGGAAAGTTTTAACTTCCTTTCATCTATGCGACAATATAAATATATATGAATCTATCGTTGCAACTAGAGATAAGTGATTATCATAAGGATCAATGAAGACAACATTTTTATAGCTCTATAACTGTTTCTCTTTTCCTTCTTTTATATATGTATGGTTTTGGTATGGTATTGTCTTTATAATATGGTTTAGTACTATAGTAATAATAACTTCATTAGTTTGTAATCCTTGACATTAGAATATGGGATAAGCAACAAATATATGCTCACATAGTTACCAAGGTTCATATGTGCTAGGCACTTAAACATGGGGTGTGTAGAGAAATAAAAATAACAAGAAGCCTCTCATCAAGTCATTTTATAAATGCAACACCATCCATAAGGATCTAAACCTCTTTTGCCCCAACCTTAATGATAATTTTAGGGGACTCATCACTCTGATAAAAAAATAAGCTAATATAATATTGTCCTTAAACACAACACAAACATTTTCATGTCAAAAAATATTAATATTAATAGGATTTCATCATAGTTGAGACTACTTTGTGGTAGGTCCCTTGGGTATGGATTTACTCATTTCTTTGGGTAGGGAAAATGCTATTCACAGGATTTTGATTTTTAGTGTTTGTAATAGTCAAACCAACATATTCTTTATTGATCAAGGGGGTGCCATTTAAGGCTCCTTAAAATCCCATTGGCAGCTAACTACTCAACATATCTCAAACTCAATTGATATGGAAAAGCTAATTAATAAATGTGATATAAACATAGCATTTAGGGTTCGTGAGATGCAGAGAGATGCATCCATATCCCATTACTTGCTTGTTATATATATATATATATATATATATATATAGATATAGATATATATATATGAAAATTTAATAAAATGTAGAGTTGATTTCCTTGCCCAAACAGATATAGTGTCATCATTTGTGTGTGGATTTGTTTGATTTTGTTAAGTTTATAAGTGTCACTAGTCTATTGAAAATGTGTATGATGAAATGAACTCTTTATAATTTGTGTTACTATTACATATTTTGGATATGGACAAGACAATTAATAAATGTAATATAAACATAATTCAAACTTAGTGAGATGTATACATATCTTACTAGCTGATTGTTTTATATATTTAATATATTCTACAATTTAATAGAATATAGATTTGATTTCCTTACCCAAATAAGTATTGTGCCACTATTCATATGTAGCTTTTTTTCTTTTGCTAAATTTCTAAATGATTCTAGAATATTCAAAAATTGCAGGACAAAATGAATTCTTTATAATTTATATTATTGTTTCACATTTTGTAAAAGAACTTATTATTCGGGTCATTGCACTTAATGGTAACACAATACATTGCATGGATTGAGCACTTTTTCAACATTCATGTATTTGAAAATTTAGTAGAATGTAAAACATATGATATGCTGTGTTAAACATGTTAATTTCTTACACAAATAAGAACAGATGTGTATTTCTTTATTTTTTTAGGTAATTTTATAAACTAATGGAATATTCTTTTAGTAACATAATAAAAACATCAATTTCATGCATGTATATTATTATTTTTTACACAATATTTTATATCACATGATTTTGTTGCATCATAACATTGTAATTAAATTGACATTTTCATATTACAAGCTAAGTCACAATTTGATCTATAAAGTGTCAGGTGTTGAAGAGTTACAATCTTAGAAATAACCAATCTTGTCTCATAGCTGAATCAATGTGTTAGCCATGATTTATTTGTTTTTATACCTCATAAACTAAAGGGATTAATGATGAATGTTTGCAAGTGATCAACCTTTTCCAATAACAACAATGATCATATCAAAATGCCATAGATTGAAGGGTTGTACACCTTCAAGTAAGAAATACCACTTGACAACCCATCAAAATGATGGTTCATGTATCTTGCTCCCTCATAGATTAAAGGGTCATGCATGTGCAAGTGACCAAGCCCAACTAACAAACAAATCAAAGTGTCACATAATGAATGGTTATGCATCT
Organism: Pinus taeda; assembly: GCA_000404065.3. Classification (NCBI taxonomy): domain Eukaryota; kingdom Viridiplantae; phylum Streptophyta; class Pinopsida; order Pinales; family Pinaceae; genus Pinus; species Pinus taeda. Next base: position 96,493 of record APFE030410750.1, on the reverse strand, counting down.
ACAAGGGAGCAATATGACGTTATAACCATATCAAGGTGTCATTAATTGAAAGGTTGTGTCTACAAATGATGAATCCCGCTTCACCACCATATTAGAATGCTCCATATTAAATAATTCTACACCTACAAATAACCAATCACAATTTACATCCATATCAAAGTGCCAAAAATTGAATTATGCACCTAGAAGTTTCCACTCCTGCATCACAACCAATTAGATCAAAATGCTAAGCATTGAAAGGTTGTACATATACAAATAGCCAACTCATATCAAACTGCAAATGTTTGTGGGGCCTAATGAGTCATAAAGTCTCCATAAAATTATAATACAACTTCCACCTATGAAAAACAAAAATCCAAAGATATTTTTTTTATTTATCCTTGCTCAATTTAGTAAACTACCTTGGCTTTTGACCTCCCACCATGGGAAGAATTTTAAATCTAAATCACTTTTTAAGTTTCATAATTTTTGCAACAATACTAATTAGAAGTATTTTAGAGAAAAAAAAATTAACTATGTTTGATGGACAAATGAGCTCTCACAATGAATTTGTGAAATTTCCCTTCAAATTCCATCTTTACACCCTATGTGACTTAGTGCCCAAATTAGATCTCACCATGAATTTATGAAATTACCCTTCAAATTTAATCCCTACACCATATGTGACTTATTGCCCAAATTAACTATAACAATGAATTTGTGAAATTACCATTGAAATTCCATCCCTACACCATATGTGACTTAGTGCCCAAGTTATCTCTTAATCTTTTTACTCACATACCTACCAAAAAGGAGAGGTTATTAAAAAACAAATGATTCTCGAAAGGAGACTAGGATGAACAATCCCTATACCATTTTACCACTGAAAGCATTTCTTTTTCATTTGTGAAACATTTTCATCTAATTCATAATTTTAACCCAAAAATTGAAATAAAAAAAATAAAATATAGAATACACAAAATTGGAAAACACTTAAAAACAAATATTTCAAAAATAAATGTTGACACTTTATAGATAAGAAGAAAATCACCACTAGATGTTACCTCTAAAAAACAAGAAATTGGTAATGTTTTCATTAAGTTGATAACTTTGTTACAAATTCCCTTCTTTTCATGCATAAAATTGTACTTAATTTTGCAAACATACCAAAATTCATCTCCTATTGAGGACATGTCCAAGTACTCTATTTATATTTTGATGCACCTGTATAGGCCCATATGATGCTTCATAACCAAGTTACACTTAGAATTTTTGATACCCATATTGAGTCCAAGGTATGGATGATATTGGTGTATTTTGACACCATTTGGTCTCTCTCCTAACACAAAGTAGCTCATCTAATGTCACTAATCATCATACTTTCCAATCATGTATATTTCATCTTTGAGGGCATCAACAAAGACTTCCCAGATGGGATGTATCCTAACTATTGTGGACACATCTTCAACATGTCTCTCCCAGTAATTGTCCCACCAATATGTGACATGATGAAGGGACCTGAGTTTGAAGATGATATTTTCACTATCAAATATAGTTTGAACAAAGTAATAGCCCTCTAATAAATTTACGTATTTCTCCAAAACATTTGTATCTGTCGATCCTTCAAATAAATAAAACTTAAAGTTAGCTTACTCCTTTAAGGTTGTCACAACTACAAAATGATTACATGTTGAAGGTGTCTTTTCTTTCATTGGTAGTCAGTGAAGGATTTGAAAAAAGTAATCCATAATTTTATTGCATTGTGGCATGAGGGTTTCCTCAAGCAACAACTTTATAGGATCTCCTCTATGTTGTCTATCTTTTCCTCCATCATGTAGGGTTTCTTGGGTTAATGAGAGTAATCTTTCCCAAGCTTAATTAGCTTGAGAGCTAACTCCCTATATCCTAACCACATTAAGGACATGCGTGAAGAAATGACAAAGATTATATTGCTATGGTACCAATGACTTGAAATATGTAGAGAATGAAATGGAGGTGGGAATTTAATGTAATCACAATGAGATATTGTAGAAATCATGGTAATAAAATGAAGCCCAAATTCTCTTATTTAATGAGAATAGAAAGATACTTTGAAAATTCAAAGCAATATAAACTAGCTAGAATGGTGGTAGCTTATATTTGAAGACAAAATATGTTAGCTACCCTTATTTGTAATAATCCATTACAAGAGGCCAAGACTATCATTTTTAACATAAAGTATGAATCCTTAAGAAGAGAAAACCCAAACACTAAGAGATGTGGTGGAAAAAAGGATGTAGGCTTTGAGAAGTCTAGTTGATATGCCAACCTCTTCTGGGCATAAATTTTGAATAAAATATCCCCTTATGATATTTATTGGACTATTACAAAGGTTAATCCATGTTTTATATGTCTGGTAGGCTACACAATGTTTTATTTTATGCACTATGTCAAATACAAAAAACGTAAGGGAAAATGCTTAGAAAATGCATTAGAGGTCTAGGACCTAAAAAGAAACGGTAGGAATACCAAGATATGGAATTATTCTAAATTGGTAGAACAATAGGTTTACCACTAATATCCCACTGTATCATTTCTAGAAGTTGTATGTCACATTAATTTGACATGATTTAAGGTTGCAAGTTTTAAGGGATTTAGCATTATTCTTGAATAAGATATAGTTATTTTGTTTCTATTATAAAGCACATTTCAAATCTAGTTTATACTTGATATGTTTGACCTAGAGAGTTGAGGCTTGTTGACACACATCTAATACCTTTTTTCTTTGGTCACCTTTGCTAATTGGGTTTGAAAAGGAGTGAAGATATTTCCATTATTTTCTATTGCTAAATTATATTTCAGATAAGCCTTAGGGTTGGAAATTCAGTTGATTAAGGTATTGAAAACCTCTATGAAAAAGGTGATTTGTTTGAAGCTGCATTGAAACTTGAGTTTTGAAAAAAATCTATAAAATTTGTTTGGACAATTTTTGATATTTGGGTTGATCATTGTCATGTATTGCATATGAAATAGGATTTTAAACAAAATTAGAAGAAATATATAGTTCCTCCTTATAAGATAAGATGAATTGTTTGGTGAAGATGAAGGACATAAACATAATATATGCTTTTGAAGAATGAATGAGAAAAAACAATCCAAATTTATAAGATATGTAAGGAACTGGAGGCACATGAAACATTGGTAATCCCACACAAAGCAACATTGAAACCTCCAACATCAATCCATCTTAATCATCTAGTGATTTACCACAACTCATGCCACCATGACAAATAGTATCCAAATCAATAAATTTTGAGAACTCTTCTATCTCTTGGTAGAAATTGCATGCTATTTTTATTTTTAATTTTTTAATTTTTGTTCTATCTCATCTCTTCTTCGGGAAGAAGAATATTTGGATGTTACGGGATACATTGGAGTAGGCTAATCAACTAGGTGACTAGGCTAAAAATTTAACTAGAAATGTAATAATATGAGTTGACTAGTAGCATAAAGTGTATAATTGACTATGAAGTTGATTCATTCAATTCACTAAGGTAGTTATAGAAATTTTTAACTACCTTCCATCTATGTAGCAAAATAAATATATATGAATCTATCATTGCAACTAGAGATAAGTGATTTTCATAAGGATCAATAAAGACTAGATTTTTCTAGGTCTATAATTATTTCTCTTTTCCTCATTCTACGTGTATATGGTTTTGAATAGAATTTTTTGTATAATATGGTGTAGTACTACACTAATAATAACTTGAATAGTTTGCAATCTAAGACATTATAAAAGGAAATAAGCAACAAATATATTCTTACATAGTTACCAAGGTTCATATGTGTTAGCCACCTAAAGATGGGATGTGTAGAGAAATAAAAATAGCAAGAAGACTCTCATGAGGTCATTTTATAAATGCAACACCATCCATAAGGATCTAAACCTCTGTTACCCCAACCTTAATGATAATTTTAAGGTACTCATTACTCTCGCAACAAAAATAACTTAATAGATTTTTTTCCTTAACCACATCAAAAACCTTTTCATGTAAAAAGAATTAATATTAATAGGATTTCATCATAGTTGAAATTGTTTTGTGGTAGGTCCCTTGGGTATGGATTTACTCAGTTCTTTGGGTAGGAAAAATGGTATTCATAGGATTTAGATTTTTAGTGTTCTTAATAGTCAAACCAACATATCCTCTATTGCTCTAGGGGGTGTCATTTAAGAATGGAAAATTTTAGGGGCTAATATTCATAGGTGGGCTAAGTTTCCATGATTAAATAAAAAAAGATTCGCTAATTTCCATTTTTTTTTAAAATTGATTTGCCTAAATTTTACAATATAAAATTATTTTACCATAAAAATAGCCAACATTATATAGAGAGTATATATAAAATCATTATAAATTTGAATAATTTTAGAAATATATCAGTTAACATTCTATAGTTTACATATTAGGGACTAGTGATATTTGCCAATATTTTTAAACTTCAAGATAATTTTTCATCCTTAAAATTTTCCCTGACCTTATTGGCATTGAACTACACAATATATGTTAAACACAATTGATATGGAAAAGAGAATTAATAAATGTGATATAAACATAGCATTTAGACTTTGTGATATGCATAGAGATGCATCCATATCCATTACTGGGTTGTTATATATATATATATATATAATATATATAATATATATATAGATATATAGATATATAAAACAATTGAATAAAATTTAGAGTTGAATTTCCTTGCCCACACAGATATTGTGTCATTATTTATGTTTGGATTTGTTTGATTTTGTTAAGTTTATAAGTAGTTCTAATCTATTGAAAATGTGTATAATGAAATGAACTATTTATAATTTGTGTTGCTATTACATATTTTCGATATGGACAAGACAAATAAATGCAATATAAACATAGCATTCAAACTTAGTGAGATGTATACATATCTTACTAGTTGATTAGTTTATATATTTAATATATTGTACAATTTAATAGAATATAGAGTTGATTTGTTTACCCAAATAGTTATTGGGCCACTATTCATATGTGGCTTTGTTGATTCTGCTAAATTTCCAAATGATTCTAGAATATTGAAAAAATGCACAATAGAATGAATTCTTTATAATTTATGTTATTGTTGTACATTTTGTAAAAGAACTTATTATTTGGGTCATTGCACTTAATGGTAACATAATACATTGCATGGATTGAGCACTTTTTCAACATTCATGTATTTGAATATTTAATAGATTGTGAAACATATGATATGTTGTGTTAAACATGTTAATTTATTACATAAATAAGAACATATGTGTATTTCTTAATTGTTTAAAGTCATTCTATAGGCAAGTGGAATATTATTTTAGTAACATAATACATTGCATGGATTGAGCACTTTTTCAACATTCATGTATTTGAATATTTAATAGATTGTGAAACATATGATATACTGTGTTAAACATGTTAATTTATTACATAAATAAGAACATATGTGTATTTCTTAATTGTTTAAAGTCATTCTATAGGCAAGTGGAATATTCTTTTAGTAACATAATAAAAACATCAATTTCATGCATGAATATCATACTTTTTTACACAATATATTCTATCAAATGATTTTGTTGTGTTATAATATTTAACAAGTTGATAAAAATATCAACTCTAAGTATAAATATTATAATTGTTTTATTAGCTTTATGGGACTTTACACAATATATTATGTCACATGATTTTGTTGCATCATAACATTGTAGCTAAAGTGGCATTTTCATTTTACAAGCTAAGTCACAATTTGATCTATAAAGTGTTGGGGATTGAAGAGTTACTGTCTAGAAATAACCAAGTCCACCTCACAACTAAATCAATGTGCTAGTCATCATTTATATTCTATGGCTCATAAAATAAAGGGATGAATGATGAATGTTTGTAAGTGATCAATATTTCCCTATAACACTAATGATATATCAAAATGCCAAAGATTGAAGGGTTGTACACCTCCAAGTGAGCAATCCCACTTGACAAACCATCAAAATAATGGTTCATGTATCTTGCTCCCTCATAGATTAAAGGCTCATGCATGGGCAAAGTGACTAAGCCCACCTAACAACTAGATCAAAAAGCCACATAATGAAGGGTTGTGCATCTACAAGTGAGAAATTAGGCCTTATAACCATAGCAAAATGTCATTAATTGAAGGGTTGTGTCTATAAATGACGAATCCCACTTTACCACCATATCAAAATGCTACATATTAAACTTAAAAATAACCAATCACACTTTACAGCCATATCAAAGTACCACATTAAAATATGAACCTAGAAGTGACGACTCCCACCTCACAACCAACAAAATCAAACTGCCAAGCATTGAAAAGTTGTCCACATACAAGTAACCAACTCAAATTAAAGTGCAAATATTGGTGGTGCCTAATGAGTAAGAAAGTCTCCATAAAATTAGAGTACAACTTCCACCTATAAAAACCCTCTAAAGATATTTTTATTATTTATCCTTGCTCAATTTAGTAAACTACTTTGGCTTCACACCTCCCATCATGAGAAGAATTTCAAATCTAAAAAACTCATCAAATTTAATGATTTTTACAAAAATACTAATTAAAAGCATTTAATTTTTTTTAACTATATTTAATAAACAAATTAGCTCTTACAGTAAGTTTGTAAAATGACCCTTCAAATTCCATCTACACCCTATGTGACTTAGTGCCAAGTTATCTCTCGATCTTTTTACCACATGCCTGCCAAAAAAGCGAGGTTATTAAAAAACAGATCGTTGTGAAATTACCCTTCAAATTCTATCCCTACAGCCTATGTGACTTAGTGCCCAAGTTATCCCTGATCTTTTTACCCACATGCCTACCAAAAAGGAGAGGTTATTAGAAAACAGATGATTCCGGGAAGGAGACTAGCATGAACACTCCCAATACCATTTTACCACTGCAAGCATTTCTTTTTCATTTGTGAAACAGTTGGCCAACTATCATATGGCACCATCATTAGCTGTCTTCAACACCAAAATCTGTATGATGCACCGCTGTAAAAAGTCCCCACGGAATCACCGACCAGCCATGAGCTGTCCTGTTACTCAAATCTGCATAATGCTCTGATGTACTGCTCAATGATTTGAGGGCAGGTCTGCTCCAAAAAGTCTCCACAGAATCACCGTCAATGTATTACAAAATTGACACAGACCCGCGTTCGTTCTCGCTATACATGTTTTATTTTATTGAATCACGGCACTGTTCCCGTCGACTTATTATAAAATTGACACCCCACCCATTTCTTCTCTCCTTCCTCCCAACACAATATACATATACAGTTTTTTTAAATGACGGCTCTGAGCAATTTAAAATAAAGACAGAAAACCATGGTTGACAACTTGCCTTTTTTTAATATTTCAAATTCAAACAACCCACAGAGATTTCAAAACCAAACAAAACTCTACGCGTCCTTTTATTAGTGGGGACACATCTTGCCTCCACCTTTGGTGCTTTGAGTAATTGAGTTGGCCTATGCTTACATCGCTATCACAGGCGCGTAGGGTGATATCCTGGTCATGCTTAAATAATGGCCATCATAGTATAAATTGGTGCTCACAACTCACCCATATTGCCTGAATTCGCTCTTCTTTGCTATTATAGTTTCAGCAAACGCTGGGAATAGCAGAGTTTGCTTATAAAATTTGTGCTCACACCTTATATCAGATTGAGTTCCCTCTTCTTTGCTATAATAGTTTGACCAAACTCTGGGAATAGCAGAGTCTGCATTTTGTACACGGTTTAGATCACAGATTTGTTAAGGATGGGTGGTCCACTGGATTATGTATCTGATCTGCTATCAGGAACAGGAAGTAAAAAGCACAAAAAGATGAAGCAGATGCAGGTATAACAGCCTATACCCCTTTGAATATTTCAATGTTATTTGTATGTCGAGTGATCATGCTTTTATTAAAAGATGTTGAGTGGTAAAAACCTATTAGGTCAAGCACAGAAAATAATGTATAGTAAGATGTTAATGCAGAGCTTCTTTCCATAGTGTAAATTCAAAAGCAGAAAAATGATTAACCCCACTTTCAGTAATGTATAGTAAGATGTTAATGCAGAGCTTCTTTCCATAGAGTAAATTCAAAGACAGAAAAATGATTAACCCCACTTTCAAATTGCAGACTGTTGAGCTGAAAGTTCGCATAGATTGTGATGGCTGTGAGTTGAAAGTGAAAAATGCTGTTTCTTCCATGAAAGGTACTGAGCTCAGAACTCTGTTTGTGATTTTTTTAAGATGTTTTAGGGTGCAGAGTATGTGTATTGGGTAGACTTTAGTACCTAAATTATTGCACTGATAACTTGTTTTACAAATAAGGGATTGTATACACTAATTTGGTTTGGTGTATTGTTTTGGCGTTGATTTGAAAGAAAGAATGTTTAGATTGATTATGTATAGAGATATTAAGAAAAAAAAAGTACATATGTTTAAAAGATTTTCATGCATCAATTTGGTATAAGAGTGTTGTCTGAATGTTTAGATTGATGATGTAAGGAGAGATATTTAGAAAAAAATGAGATATGTTTAAAAGAAGAATATAAATTGATGAATAGTTTGTTGTTAATTGCAGGTGTGAAGACTGTGGACATCAGTAGAAAGGAGCAGAAGGTGACAGTCACAGGTTATGTGGAGGCAAACAAAGTGCTGAAGAAGGTGAAGGCCACGGGCAAGCGAGCAGAGATTTGGCCATACGTGCCATACAGCTTGGTAGCTCATCCTTACGCTGCGCAATCATATGATAAGAAAGCCCCTGCTGGGTATGTCAGGAAGGTTGAGTACAACAACATGCCCAACCCTAACACCACAGACGAGCAGTACACAACGTTCTTCAGCGAGGATAACGCAACTGGCTGCACGATTATGTAGACTGGTGTAGAACATATTCATTTTAAATCGGAATCTACTGAATATGGAGAGGCATGCATCACCTTGTTAGACTAATATTTTGAATTTTATGGCATTTTTTACCATATTTTTTGGTTCCAGATTTAATCGCAGAGATTTTGGCCATTTTAGTCTCAGAGATGAGGACGACAGCAACTCTCGGTTGTTATCAAAAGATCTTCAGACCTGTGAAGTGTAAAGAGGGTCAATTTTTTATGACAAAACTAAAGCCTCATCTTGGTTTTCATGGAGTTTTGGCCATATTCTCCGGGTTTGATTTGTAGAGGTAATGGCGGTGTTGTGCGTAGAGATTATGGCAGCTGCTGCCTTCAATTGTTATAAAGAGATGTTATTAAAGAATGAAAACTATGTTCTGAAAACTCTGTTTACGGGTTTTATATGTACTTAAAATTTATATTATTGTTAATTGGATTTAGTTGGGTGGAAAATGGATATGTATTTAAAATTTGTGTTATTGTTAATTGGATTTAGTTAGGTGGAAAATTGGTTTTATACGTATTTAAAATTTGTGTTATTGTTAATTGGATTTAGTTTAGGTGGAAAATGGATGATTATGGTTTAATCCAAAACTTTATGGGTTAATATTTTTCTTTAGGCTAATTTTCTATATTTAAAAAAATAAAGTGGCCAATTTTTTATTTATTTTTAAATGATTGGCTTAAAGTTTTATAACAT